>JAACNH010001334.1:0-47777 GCA_019447015.1 Hymenochirus boettgeri
GAACTATTGATAGAGAAAGATAGAGGACACATGAAGAAATAAGACACAGAACACAATTGATTAGACAAGATGAGAGAACACAGATAGGACACATATTATGATAGAAAAGATAGACGACACAGTAGACCATATTGAAGAGAGATTAGAGGACACATATTGATTAGAGAGATTAGAGACACAGATGAACATTGATAGAGAAGATAGAGACACAGACAGAGACGGAACATTGATTAGGAGAGAAGATAGAGAACAGATTAGAACATATGATAGAATAGAGAAGATAGAGGACCAGATAGACAGCTATTGATAGAGAAGAGAAAGAGACACATATTGATTAGAGAAGATTAGAGACACACAGATAGACACATATTGATAGAGAAGATAGAGACACAGACAGATAGACACATTGTAGAGGAAGATAGGAGACACAGATAGACACATAGGATAGAGAAAATGAGACACAAAATTCCTGCAGAGTTTAAGCAACAATGCAGATTATTTTTTCATAAAAGAATACAAATGATTATTTCGACAGAGATAACCCAAATGTGAGTATGTGCTAGATAAAAAAATCATACAGGGTTATTCATATAAAGTTCTATCGTTTAAAAGGTGCTAACATCACCAATCAGATTTAGATTTCAAAGTTAAAGGGATAACTTGATGGGTTGGGGCAAATTAGCACCATTTTTAAACGATAAGAACCTTTATTGAACTCCCTGATAGTATAGAATGCTTAAATATTCTGGTTGGAGTCATAGACAAGTCATAATACATTTTCGAATATTTTTGGCCCCAATGTTAACAAGGGCATTGTATAGTATTTGAGGTTGAATAAAGACATAAGTCCATCCAGTCCAACCATACTAGCAATATCTCATAGAACTTATCATAAAATCTGGTTAAACATAGCAGTTGGGTGTATGGGCGAGATAAGTGGACAAGTCACAGTTTTAGTTTAAGGGTGGACTTGCCTCGTTGGTCTAAGGGATGTTTTATATGTTTACTCCCATTTAGGCCAGCAAGAAGAGAGATCGCGCACTCTTTACCAGTTCCTTCGTGGAGCTTACATGGCGGAGACATGAAGGACAGTATAGTGGGTGGTAAAGAGATAAAGGAAAATTTCAGTTTCTTCTAAGCACAAAGAAGTCTTGCCCCACGTTGGGGTATTCAAAACGGAAACAGGAAAGAAGATGACGTTTTACAAAAAGGCAAGGGCACGTCGCAACTACGGCAAGACGGGGAGGTCCGCAAAATCAAGAAGAAAAACTGACTACAGTTTAGTGGAAGAAGTTTTGGTAAAGTCATATAGTTCAAGAAAGCTACTTTCACACTGAGCTTGGTTAATTGGCCGGTTGAGCGCCCACGTGGTTTACAATTAGGACCTCTGTGTATTGGTCTCTTCAGTGGTACGAAGGACTCAAATGCTTCTCTGTAAGAAAAAAGAAGAGGCTGTAAAGATTATGTTATATTGGACATTGTTTTTGTTAAGTCCACGCACCATTGGTAATGGGGGGACTTCCTTCAGATGCTTAAAACCTTATATGAGGGTCCGTAGGGAGATGAAACTGCATGTGTGCGTTGGTGCATAACAGGATTTAGGTGACATTGCTGGCATATTCTCTACCTTAAACACAGACACAAGAACACTACAACACAAAGTGTCTAAAATAGATTTTCCGTAGGGTTTATAGCAGTTACTGATCATAAAGTTGGTTGAGGTTAAACTCCACATTGGCAATGGGCAGGTCCCAAACGAGTCAGAAGATGAAATCCAAGACCAAAAGCAATGTGTAAGTCTCACAGCCAATTAATTCTGTCAATCTCTCTCTTTTCTTACTTACCCCAGTTTAGGGTCATCAGTGTCAGTTAACGCGCTTACCATTGTTAATCCCCAAAGGATCTTGGTGACACCCATGATCAGGAGAATGCAAAAAAGGCTCTAGAAAGGTTTTTGTTTAGGCACGTTCCCGCTAGAAATGGAACAAAACTCACCCAATGGACCAGTGCCATGTTTTTATGTTCCGTCTTGGTCCGTTTTTTAGCGCTCAGTTTTCGCTTATATTTAATCAAAACACATCAGTTTCCAGACCAGAAAAATGCATACAGCAGACTTTGTTTGTTTTACGCCACCAGGTTCAAGTCGTCCATTAAATAAACGTATCACCAACGCGGTTTTCAAACCTAAATCACAAGGTAAGGAAAAGTTTTAAGAAAACTGCAATATTGGAACAATTTAAACAGAACAATTTAAAAATATTTTACACCAATTTAAACTTAAGTAGGAAGAATTCTTTACCAAAACTGTTATGTTGATATTAATGGTTGGTCTTATTTAACTGACGAATGTGAAGAACCAGGTCAAGAAGACTATATTTTCCGTGTCTCTTAGACACTGTTAAGTTTCTAGCTGGGAAATCCAATCCACATTCTCTGCTAGGTGATCTTCCCGAATGGGTGGGCATGCTCCTTCCTTATAATAATGAACAAGGTGGTAACGTCTAGCACTATTGCATTCTGGGCCAGGGGGTAAACACAGCGTCTTAATAGTAAGTAATACAGGGAAATTGCAACCTCATGTTTAACCAAAATGTAGTTGTACTGGTACGTTACGTAAAACCCATTTTTACTAAATTATTTTAGACTTTTGTGTGCTAATATATTCGTAAATTGATTCAGGCAGTGTTGTGGTGACAGAAACAGTTCATTACCTCATCTTTCTCATTAAACATGCATTACGTTAGACACATATGTTGTATCCATGTGACTTTTTTATACACTATCCACAATTGTGTGCACAGTCGTATCATGTGAAAAGGTGTTCTTTCGTAAGAGGCTGCGTGTGTGTATCAGCCGTACTGGACTTGTAGACAGTTTCCAACAGCTGGTGGCACATACATTTACCTAACATACCCGCCATCAAGCTGTTTAAAAACATGCCAATTGTGACCCTGTAAACCAAGCCACACAACAGGCCATTGATTTGAATCCTGCCACTTATAATGTACTAGCGATGCGAACCAAGTGGCACGTTAACCTACAATAACACAATACATACACCAATTCATCGACAGAAGAAGGATAATGGCAATTGAATATTTTTTTAATATTCCATTTGGCTTCGCATTATCTGAGTTCAACATGAAATCGCTTCAAGGTTGACGGCACAATGTTCGATGCCACTTGGTCGGGTTTTCATCAGGACGTACCAAGCTGCTGCGCTAGTCTTTCTCAGATGGTTGCAATGTGGATTAGCTGCTTCCCGAGTGGGTTTGTACAGCCATCACGGGACCATTATGGGTTCTTCAGACAGTACAGGATTCAATGGATTCATCGGATAATGTAGCGAATTGTCCTAGAGTGGGCCGAACTTTCGAAAGTTCCGTCTGTTTTCGAACATATAAAAAGTTCTAAAGTTCGAAAACGGACCCCTTAAAGTCAATGGGAGTCAATAGTTTGAAAGTTTCTAATGAAAATACAAATAAAATATTAATGGTAACTAATGTAAATGGCTGTGGGACCTGGGAAATGGTCTGGGGAACAAGTCTCCAATATCCAGGACATTCGAAAATCTATTTTACTCTCACTCGCGCTATTTTCGAGTCATTCGCGCTAGAATCCATGGACATTTTACTCGCGGATTCGATGCTGCGTATAGGTTTAATGGACATTTACTTGTAGATTCATGTTCGTGCCATGATACCATGTACATTTTACTCACGGATTCGATGCTCGCGTATAGGCTTAATGGAGACTTTACTCGTGGATTCGATGTTGCGCCTAGATACCATGACATTTTACTCACGGATTCGATGCTCGCGTA
The DNA here is from genome assembly GCA_019447015.1 of Hymenochirus boettgeri. Taxonomy (NCBI): domain Eukaryota; kingdom Metazoa; phylum Chordata; class Amphibia; order Anura; family Pipidae; genus Hymenochirus; species Hymenochirus boettgeri. The sequence goes on from JAACNH010001334.1 coordinate 3,824, forward strand.
TAGGTTTTAAGTGAGACTTTACTCGTGGATTCGATGTTGCGCCTAGATACCATGGACATTTTACTCGCGATTCGATGCTCCGTATAGGTTTTAATGGACACTTTACTCGTAGATCGATGTTCGGTTAGATACCATGGACATTTTACTCGCGATTCGATGCTGTATAGGTTTAATGGAACACTTTACTCGTAGATTCGATGTTCGGGCCTAGATACCATGGACATTTACTCGCGGATCGATGCTCGGTATAGGTTTAATGGACACTTTACTCGTAGATTCGATGTTTGCGCTAGATACCATGGACATTTTACTCGCGGATTCGATGCTGCGTATAGGTTTAATGGACACTTTACTCGTAGATTCGATGTTCGCGGCCTAGATACCATGTACATTTTACTCGCGAATTCGATGATCACGTATAGGTTTTAATGGACATTACTCGCGGATTCGATGCATCGCGTATAGGTTTAATGGACACTTTACGTGGATTCGATGTTCGGGCCTAGATACAATGGACATTTTACTCGCGGATTCGATGCTCGGTATAGGTTTTAATGGACACTTTACTCGCGATTCGATGTTGCGCCTAGATACCATGGACATTTTACTCGCGGATTCGATGCTCGTGTATAGGTTTCAATGGACACTTTACTGTAGATTCGATGTTCGCGTCCTAGATACCATGGACATTTTACTCGTGGATTCGATTACTCGCGTATAGGTTTTAATGGACCCTTTACTCGCGGATTCGATGTGTCGTGCCTAGATACCATGGACATTTACTCGTGGATTCGTCGATACGGTATAGGTTTTAATGGACACTTTACTACGCGGATTCGATACTGCGGATAGGTTTTAATGGACATTTTACTTGCGGATTCGATGTTCGCGGCCTAGATTACCAGGACATTTTTCTGCGGATTCGATGTCCGCCGTATAGGCTTAATGGACACTTTACTCGTGGATTCGATGTTCGCGCCTAGATCATGACATTTTACTCGCGGATCGATGCTCGCGTATAGGTTTTAATGGACATTTACTCGTAGATCGTGATGTTCGCCACCAGATACCATGACATTTTACTCGGGTTCGATGCTCGCGTATAGGTTTAATGGAACTTTACTCGTAGATTCGATGTTCGCCTAGATACCATGGACATTTACTCCGGATTCGATGCTCCGTATGGGTTAATGGACCCTTTACTCGTAGATTCGATGTTCGCGCCTAGATACCATGACATTTTACTCGCGGATTCGATGCTCACGTATAGGTTTAATGGACACTTTACTCGTAGATTCGATGTTCGGCCTAGATACCATGGAAATTTTTATGCGGGATTCGATTCTCCGTATAGGTTTTAGGACACTTTACTGCGTAGATTCGATGTTCGCGCCTAGATACCATGGACATTTTACTCGCGAATCGAGATCGTTCCGTATAGGTTTTAATGGAACACTTTACTCGTAGATTCGATGTTCGGGCCTAGATACCCATGGACATTTTACTCGCGATTCGATGCTCTACGTATAGGTTTAATGGACACTTTACTCGTAGATTCGATGTTCGGCGCCTAGATACCATGACATTTTACTCGCGATTCGATGCTCGTATAGGTTTAATGACATACTCGCGGATTCGATGCTCGCGTATAGGCTTTAAGGACATTTTACTTGCGGATTCGATGTTGCGCCTAGATACCATGGACATTTTACTCGCAGATTCGATCGCGTGTATGGCTTTAATGGATTTACTCGTAGTTCGATGTTTGCGCCTAGATACCATGGATTTTACTCCGGATCGATGCTCCTATAGGCTTTAATGGACACCTTTACTGTAGATTCGATGTTCGCGCCTAGATACCATGGACATTTTACTCGCGGATTCGATACTCGCGTATAGGCTTTAATGGACACTTTACTCGTGGATTCGATGCTCGCGCCTAGATACCATGGACATTTTACTCGCGGATTCGATACTCGCGTATAGGTTTTAATGGACACTTTACTGTGATTCGATGTTCGCGCCTAGATACCATGGACATTTTACTCGGGATTCGATGCTCGCGTTATGGTTTAATGGAACACTACTTTCGCGGATTCGATGTTCGCGCCTAGATATACATGGACATTTTACTCGCGGATTCGATGTTCGCGTATAGGTTTAATGGACCTTTACTCGTGATTCGATGTTCGTGTCTAGATACATGGACATTTACTCGCGGATTCGATGCCGCGTATAGGCTTTAATGGACACTTACTCGTGGATTCGATGCGCGCCTAGATACCATGGACATTTTACTCGCGGATATTCGATACTCGCGTATAGGCTTTTAATGGACACTTTACTGTGGATTCGATGTTCGGCCTAGATACCATGGACATTTTACTCGCGGATTCGATGCTCGCGTATAGGCTTTAAGGACACTTTACTCGTGGATCGATGTTCGGCCTAGATACCATGGACATTTTACTCGCGGATTCGATGCTCGCGTATAGGGTTAATGGACACTTTACTCGTGGATCGATGTTCGCGCCTAGATACCATGTACATTTTACTCGCGGATTCGATGCTCGCGTATAGGGTTTAATGGACAATTACTCGTAGATTCGATGTTCGCGCTAGATACCATGTACATTTTACTCGCGGATTCGATGCTCGGTATAGGCTTTAATGGACACTTTATCGTGGATTCGATGTTCGCGCCTAGATACCATGACATTTTACTGCGAATTCGATGCTCGTATAGGTTTAATGGACTTTACTCGTAGATTCGATGTTCGCGCCTAGATACCATGGACATTTTACTCGCGGATTCGATGCTCGCGTATAGGCTTTAAGGAACTTTACTCGTAGATTCGATGTTCGCGCCTAGATACCATGGACATTTTACTCGCGGATTCGATGCTCGCGTATAGGCTTTAATGGACACTTACATCGTAGATTCGATGTTTGCGCCTAGATACCATGGACATTTTACTCGCGGATCGATGCTCGCGTATAGGCTTTAATGGAATTTACTCGTAGATTCGATGTTCGTGCCTAGATACCATGGACATTTTACTCACGGATTCGATGCTCGCGTATGGTTTTAATGGACACTTTACTCGTAGATTCGATGTTCGCACCTAGATACCATGGACATTTTACTCCGGATTCGGTGCTCGCGTATAGGCTTTAATGGAATTTTACTGTGATTGTTGTCGCCTAGATACCATGTACATTTACTCAGGATTCGATGCTCACGTATAGGTTTAATGGACACTTTACTTGTAGATTCGATGTTCGCGCCTAGATACCATGGACATTTTACTCGCGGATTCGATTCGCGTATAGGTTTAATGGACACTTTACTCGTAGATTCGAGTTCGGTCTCTAGATACCATGGACATTTTACTTGCGGATTCGATCTCGAGTATAGTGTTAATGGACACTTTACTCGTAGATTCGATGTTAGCACCTAGATACCATGGACATTTACTTGCGGATTCGATACTCGCGTATAGGTTTTAATGGACACTTTACTCGTAGATTCGATGTTCGCGCCTAGATACCATGGACATTTTACTTGGGATTCGATGCTCGCGTATAGGCTTTATGGACCACTTACTCGTAGATTCGATGTTGCACCTAGATACCATGACATTTTACTCGCGGATTCGATGCTCGCGTATAGGTTAATGGACCCTTTAATCGTAGATTCGATGTTTGCGCCTAGATACCATGTACATTTTACTCACGGATTCGATGCTCACGTATAGGTTTTAATGGACACTTTACTCGTAGATTCGATGTTGCGCCTAGATACCATGGAATTTTACTCGCGGATTCGATACTGCGGTATAGGTTTAATGGACCCTTTACTCGTAGATTCGATGTTCGCGCAGATACCATGGACATTTTACTCGCGAGATTCGATACTCGGTTAGCTTTAATGGACACTTTACTCGTGGATTCGATGCTCGCGCCTAGATACCAGGACATTTTACTCGCGGATTCGATATCGCGTATAGGTTTAATGGACACTTTACTCGGAGATTGATGTTCGGCCTAGATACCATGGACATTTTACTCGCGGATTCGATGCTCGCGTATAGGTTTTAATGGACACTTTACCGTGGATTCGATGTTCGCGCCTAGATACCATGGACATTTTACTCGCGGATTCGATGTTGCGTATAGGTTTAAGGACCCTTTACTCGTAGATTCGATGTTCGGCCTAGATACCATGACATTTTACTCGCGGGATTCGATTACCGCGTATAGGTTTAATGGACACTTTACTCGTGATTCGATGCTCGCGCCTAGATACCATGGACATTTTACTCGCGGATTCGATCTCGCGTATAGGTTTTAATGGACACTTTACTCGTGGATTCGATGTTCGCGCTAGATACCATGGACATTTACTCGCGGATCGATGCTCGCGTATAGGTTTTAATGGACATTTATCGTGGATTCGAGTTCGCGCCTAGATACCATGGAAATTTTTCTCGCGGATTCGATGCTCGCGTATAGGTTTAATGGACACTTTACTCGTGGATTCGATGTTCGCCTAGATACCATGTACATTTTACTGGGATTCGATGCTCGCGTATAGGCTTTAATGGACACTTTACTCGTAGATTCGATGTTCGGGCCTAGATACCATGGACATTTTACTCGCGAATTCGATCTCCGTATAGGTTTTAAGGACACTTACTCGTAGATTCGATGTTGCGGCTAGATACCATGTACATTTTACTCGCGAATCGATGCTCCGTATAGGTTTTAATGGACCCTACTCGGGATCGATGCTCGCGATAGGCTTTAATGCGAACATTTACTTGCGTGATTCGATGTTCGCGCCTAGATACCATGGAATTTTACTCGCGATTCGATATCGCGTATAGGTTTAATGGATTTTACTCGTAGATTCGATGTTCGCACATCTTGGATACATGGCATTACTCCGGATTCGATGCTTCTCACAGTGTCCGGCTTTCTTTATGGACCAGAGATGGCCGAACTTTCGAAAGTTCCGTCTGTTTTCGAACTATATAGAAAGTTCTAAAGTTCGAAAACGGACCCATTAAAGTCAATGGGAGTCATATTCTCTCTTCTCTTTCATCTATCTTCCTCTCTCTCTCTTTCGTCTCTCTCATATCTATCTATTTCTCTCTCTCATCTCTACTTTTATCTATCTCCTCACTCTCTCTCTTTTCTCCTCTCTCCTATCTCTCTATTTCTCTATCTCCATATCTCGTTTCTACTCTCATCTATTCTCTCTAATATCTATCTATTTATCACCTAATATCTATTTATTATCTATCTATTTATCTATCTATCTCTATCTATCTATCTATATCATGTATCTACTAATATCTATTATATCTATCTATCTATCGATCTAATAAACTAATATCTATCTATTTATCTATCTATTATCTATTTATCATATCTATCTATCGTATCTAATATCATCTTATTTATCTATCTATCTCTATCTATCTATCTATCTATTTATCTAATCTATTTATCTATCTAATATCTATCTATCTATCTATTCTAATATCTATCTATCATATATCTATCTATCTATTAGTCTATCTAATATCGATCTATCTATCTACTATCTATCTATCTATCTATCTATCTTATCTATCTATCATAATCTATCTATTACTATCAAATCTATCTATCTATCTATCTATTTATCTATCTATCTATCTATCATCTATCTATTTATCTATCTATTTATCATCTATCTATATCTATCTATATTCATCTATCTATATTACTATCTAATATCTATTCATCTATCTATCACTATCATATCAATCATCTATATCTATCTAACTATCTATCTATTCTATCTTATCTATCTATCTATCTATCTTCTAATATCTATCTAATTTTATCTATCTATTTATCTATCTAATCATCTTATCTATCTATCTATCTATCTATCGTAATCTATCTAATATCTAATCTATCTATATCTATCTAATATCTATCTTCTATCTATCTACTATCTAATATCTTCTATCTATCTTCTATCTATCTAATACTATCTATCTTATCTATCATCTATCTATCTATCATCTATCTATCTAATATCTATCTATTTATCTATCTATTTATCTATCTAATATCTATCTATCTATCTATCTATCTATCTATCTAATATCTATCTATTTATCTATCTAATATCTATCTATCTATCTATCTATCTATCTATATATCTATCTATCTATCTATTTATCTATCTATATCTATTATCTATCAATCTATCTATATCTATCTAATCTATCTAGTCTATCTATCTTATCTATCTATCATCTATTCTATCACTTCTTATCTATCTATCTATCGATCACTATCTATCTATCTATCTATCTAATATCTATCTATTTATCTATCTAATATCTATCTATCTATCTATCTAATATCTATCTATCTATATATCTATCTATCTATTTATCTATCGAATATCTATCATCTATCATCTATCTATCTATCTATCTATCTATCTATCTATCTATCTATCATCTATCTATCTATCTATCTATCTATCTATCTATCTATCATCTATCTATCTATCATCTATCATCTATCTATCTTTCTATTTATCTATCTAATATCTATCTATATATTATATTTCTATATCTATCTATCTATCTATCTCTCTATCTATCTAATATCTATCTATCTATTTATCTTCTAATTATCTTTTCTATATCTATCTATCTATCTATCTATCTATCTATCTATCTATCTATCTATCTATCTATCTATCTATCTGTGTATCTATCTATGTCTGTATATCAATCTTATCTACATCTATGATCTATCTATTTATCTATTCATTATCTATCTAACTATTATTTATCTATCTATCTATTCATTATTTATCTATCTATGTCTATTTATGATCTGTCTATCTATCTATTACTATCTATATCTATTTATGATCTGTGTATATATCTATAATATATCTATTATCTATCTATCTATCTACATCTATCTCTATGATCTGTGTATCTATCTATATGATCTGCCTATCTATTTATATAATATTTATTATAAGCCACACATACTGGATACTTAGAGACTGAATAGATAAATAGACAGATAACATGTTAATAGATAAAGACAAGACACAGATAGACACTATGTTGATAGAGAATAGAGACACAGATAAACACATATTGATAGAGAAGATAGAGACACAGATAGACACATATTGATAGAGAAGATAGAGACACAGATAGACACATATTGATAGAGAAGATGAGAGCAGTAGACCATTTGATAGAGAAGATAGAGACACATATTGATAGAGAAGATAGAGACACAGAAATACACATATTGATAGACAAGATAGAGACACAGATAGACACATATTGATAGAAAAGATAGAGACACAGATAGACACATATTGATAGAGAGATAGAGACACATATTGATAGAGAAGATAGAGACACAGATAGACACATTGATAGAGAAGATAGAGACACAACAGATAGACACATTGATAGAGAAGATAGAGACACAGATAGACACATATTGATAGAGAAGATAGAGACACAGATAGACACATATTGATAGAGAAGAAGAGACTAAAAAATGATAGAGAGATAGAGACACAGATAGACACATATTGATAGAGAAGATAGAGACACAGACAGATAGACACATTGATAGAGAAGATAGAGACACAGATAGACACATATTGATAGAGAAAATAGAGACACAAATTCCTGCAGAGTTTAAAGCAAATGCATCTTATTTTTTCATAAAAGAATAAAATGATTATTTCGATCAGAGATAACCCAATATGTAGTATGTTCTAGATAAAAATCATACAGGGTTATTCAATAAAAGTTCTTATCGTTTAAAATGGTGCTAACATCACCAATCAGATGTTAGATTTCAAATGTTAATGATCTTGATGGGTTGGGGCAAAATTAGCACCATTTTAAACGATAAGAACTTTATTGAATCTCCCTGATAGTAGTTTAGAATGCTTAATATTCTTTGGTTGGATCATAGACAATGTCATAATACATTTTCGAGATATTTTGGCCTCAATGGTTAAAAAGGGCATGTATAGTATTTGAGGTTGAATAAAGACATACGTCCATCCAGTCCAACCCATTAGCAATATCCTCATAGAACTTATCATTAAATATCTGGTTAAACATAGCAGTTGGGTGTATGGGCAGATAATGGACAAGTCACCAGTTTTTAGTTTTAAGGGTGGACTTGCCCTTTATTGGTCTAGGGGTGTTTTCATATGTTCTACTCCTCATTTAGGCAGCAAGAAGAAGATCCGTCTTTACCAGTTCCTTCTGGAGCTACTACTGAGCGGAGACATGAAGGACAGTATATGGTGGGTGGATAAAGATAAAGGAACATTTCAGTTTTCTTCTAAGCACAAAGAAGTTCTTGCCCATCGTTGGGGTATTCAAAAAGGAAACGGAAGAAGAATGACGTATCAAAAATGGCCAGGGCACGCGCAACTACGGCAAGACCGGGAGGTCCGCAAAATCAAGAAGAAACTGACGTACCAGTTTAGTGGAGAAGTTTTGGTAAAGTCATATAGTTCAAGAAAGCACTTTCACCACTGAGCTTGCGTTCATTGGCCGGTTTGAGGCCGGTGTTTACAATTAGGACCTCTGTGTTCATTGGTCTCTTCTATGGTACGAAGGACTCAAATGCTTCTCTGTAAGAAAAAAGAATGAGGCTGTAAATTATTTACTATTGGACATTGTTTTGTTAAGTACATGGTAATGGGGGACTTCCTTCAGATGTTAATAACTTTATATGAGGGTCCGGTAGGGAGATGAAACTGCCATGTGTGTGTGTTGTATCAAGGATTATGTGACATTGTGTGTCTATTTCTCTACCTTAAACACAGACACAAGAACAATACAACACAAATTGCTAAAATAATTTTCCACGTAGGGTTTATAGCAGTTACTGATCAATAAAGTTGTTGAGGTTCATAACTCCACATTGGCCAAGTGCAGGTCCTCCAAACGAGTCAGAAGATACAATCCAAGACCAAAGCAATTGTTAGTCTCACAGCCAATTAACTTTCTGTCAATCTCCTTCTATTTCTACTTACCCATATTTGGGTCATCAGTGTCAGTTACCGCTTACCATTGGTTAATCCCAAAAGGATCTTTTGGTGCCACCCTGATGCAGAGAATGCAAAAAAGCTCTAGAAAGGTTTTGTTTAGGCTACGTTCCCGCTAGAAATGGAACAAAACTCACCACAATGGACAGTCCATGTTTTTGTCCGTTTGGTCCGTTTTTAGCGCTCAGTTTTCGCTATATTTTAATCAAAACACATCAGTTTCCAGACAGAAATGCATACAGCAGTACTTTTTTGTTTTACGCACCAGGTCAAGTCGATCCATTAAATAAACGTATCACAACGCGCGTTTCACCCTAAATCATATATGTAAGGAAAAGTTTTAAGAACTTCAATTATTTGGAACAATTTAAACTTAACAATTTAAAAATTTTACCAATTTAAAACTTAGTTATTTGGAGAATTCTTACCAAAACTGTTATGGTTGAATATTTGGTTGGTTCTATTTACTGACGAATGTGAAGAACCAGTGTCAAGAAGACTAATTTTCCTTGTCTCTTATACACTGTTAAGTTCTAGCTGGAAATCAATCAATTCTCTGCTAGGTGATCTTTCCCAATGGGTATGGCATGCCAGTTCCTTATAATGAACAAGGGTAACATGTCTAGCACTTATTTGCACTGGCCAGAGGGTAAAGCACAGCGTCTTAATAGGTAAGTAATACAGGGAACATTGCAACCTCCTGTTTAACCAAAATGTAGTTTGTACGGTAGATTTACGTAAACCCAATTTTTAAATTATTTTAGACTTTTGTGTGCTAATATATTCTCAAATAAATTTTGCCATTTGTTGGTTGTGTTCATCTTTCTCATTAAACATGCATTACGTTAGAACATATGTTGTATCCATGTGCTTTTTTATACATATCCACAATTGGTGCACAGGTCGTACTCATGTGAAAATGTTTCTTTCTGATAAGAGCTGCGTGTGTGATCAGCCGTTACTGGACTTGTAGCAGTTTCCAACAGCTGTGGCACATACATTACTAACATACCCGCCATCAGCTGTTTAAAAAACTGCCATTGTGACCCTGTAAACCAAGCCACACACAGGCCATTGATTGAATCTGCCACTTATAATGTACAGCGATGCGAACCCAAGTGGCACTTTAAAATAACATTATACATACACAATTCATCGAACAAAGCTGATCATGGCAATTGAATATTTTTTTAACTATCCTATTTGCTTCGCATTATCTTGAGTTCAACCTGAATCCGCTCAAGGTTGACGGCACAAGGTTCGATTGCCACTTGGTCGGGTTTTCATCAGGAAGTACCAAGCTGCTGCCTAGTCTTTCTCAGATGGTGCAATGTGGATTAGCTGCTTCCCGAGTGGGTTTTGTACAGCCATCACGGGACCATATATGGGTCTCTTTCAGACAGTACAAGACTCAATGGATCATCTGGGATAATGTAGGGAATTTGTCCTAGAGATGGCCGAACTTTCGAAAGTTCCGTCTGTTTTCGAACTATATAGAAAGTTCTAAAGTTCGAAAACGGACCCATTAAAGTCAATGGGAGTCAAATAGTTTGAAAAGTTCTAATGAAATACAAATAAAATATTAATGGTAACTTAATGTAAATGGCTGTGGGACCTGGGAAATGGTCTGGGGAACACGTTCCAATATCCAGGACATTCGAAAAATCTATTTTACTCTCACGCGTGCTATTTTCGAGTTCGTTCGCGCCTAGGTACCATGGACATTTTACTCGCGCATTCAATGCTCGCGTATAGGCTTAAATGGACACTTTACTCGCGGGTTCGATGTTTGCGCCTAGATACCATGTACATTTTACTCACGGATTCGATGCTCGCGTATAGGCTTTAATGGAGACTTTACTCGTGGATTCGATGTTCGCGCCTAGATACCATGGACATTTTACTCGCGAATTCGATGCTCACGTATAGGTTTCAATGGACACTTTACACGTAGATTCGATGTTCGGGCCTAGATACCATGGACATTTTACTCGCGAATTCGATGCTCACGTATAGGTTTTAATGGACACTACTCGCGGATTCGATGCTCGCGTATAGGTTTTAATGGACACTTTACTCGTAGATTCGATGTTCGGGCCTAGATACCATGGACATTTTACTCACAGATTGGTATATCTGTAATATTCATCCATCCAGTTCATGGTATATCTGTAATATTCATCCATCCAGGTCATGGTATATCTGTAATATTCATCCATCCAGGTCACAGTATATATTTATTATCATAAATTATTTTGCTGTGTGCAGTTTTGCTATAAAATGATGATAGTTGGTAGGTGTGAGTTGCATGGCTAAAATTTCCCACTGCTGTGATTACTGAGCATGCTTGACTTCACAGAAGGTTATGTTGGCAGGAGGAGTCAGTTAAGAGTGGCAGGGGGGGTATCGATCCTGAGCAAAACAAGGGCTAGATTGAAGGCATGCGGCAACACAAACACCTCATGATAAGGGAAACTTACATGTATTTATCAATAGACGAAGATGAGGAAAAATAATCTTTTCAGTATAATTGACCTTCAAGTGTTCAATGTACTTACTGGAGAAAGTCTCCTAATAGACATCTAATAAACATCACCTGGAGGAGTAACAATTCATTACTTACATTTTCTCGGTTGGTACAAATTGTGTTGGTCCTTTTAACAAATCTCCTTTCAAACAGAGCAACTTATTCATGAAAAAGATTTAAAGGGCAACTCCACCCCCATAAGAACATCTTTTAGAAAGAATGGCCTCTTTATAATATGTTGATATATCATAGTTTGTCCTATGAATTCATTACTGTATGCCTGCTATGCTTCTGGATGCCTCATGGAAACTGAGCCATTTAGAAACCTGTACTGAGCCTGTACTGAGCCTGGGCATGCTCAGAAGAGGCAGACAGGGGATTAACATTCAGTCATTGGCTGTGATGTCAAATCCATAACTAACAGTTACTAACTGGAAGAACCAGGAAGCAGATACAGGGGAAACAGGACATTGTGCAGGATTTCAGGTTAGACTTACACCTTTCACATTTCAAACTATTACCGTTTAGGGTTTTGGGGGTTGATTAACCTGTATGTAAGTTTTCATTTGAGGTTGGACTTGCCCTTTAAAGAGTTGGTCAGTACATTGAATTGGACTGAAAGGTAGAAAGGTCTGAATAATTCATCGGTAACGTAAGGTTTTTCAATGAACATTTGTGTTGCCCTTAAAACAACAATAATACTAAACAATCACTAGCCTACTTGTAATGAAATCTTTTGGAAAGGCCGGATAACCTCCGGGAAAGGACTATCCTCGTGGGAATGCCACCACCTTCCTAGACTGTTTACTATTAATGGAGGGAACTTTCCATAGATGGGAAGACTCTTTACAAGGCGTTTTGATTGGGTATTTTTCAATGCATTATGGTTATGTGGTTATGTTCTTATTTTATCTATATTAATGGACGTTGAGTGACTTTTTACTTTTATTGTGAGTTTACACGATACACTGTATCCACTTGCCTTGGATATAAAGTTGTTTTCCCATAGACGTGGATAACCGGCAGTTACTTATCTTCTTCCTTTCTCAGGCCCATCCAGAAGAAGTGGTCACCTTTGATGGAGAACTTTATCGGCAGCATCACGAGTACTACTCGTATCTTAGTGACAGCGAAAGCCACGGTAATTAGATACATTGGTACAAAGGATAAATAAAGGCGAACTAAACTAAATGGGGGCTAGAGATAGGATCCGGGTCCGACACGAAACTCCTCGGTTCCGAAATCTGAACGATCCGAACGAATCCGGATGGATCGTCCGGATTTTGGGACTTTGGAACACATTTTCGATCATTTATGTACGTAGCTATTTAGATGATTTCCGAAAATAGCATCAAACGTTTGAAAATACGATCGGAAACTTTCGAACTTTCGAGGCTATTTTAGAAAATGATCGAAAATAGCTCCATACATTCGAAAATTCGTTCTGGTTTCGGATCTTCGGGATTTTCCCAAGATGCGGGAATCCGAAACTAGTGAATTTCATCCATCTGTAATGGGGGCAACAAAGCTAATAACTTTGTGTTAAATGCACTACCCCTGTATGTAACATGTATGTTTTCCTCGTGTATATTAGTGATGGCCCAGTTCGCGGATCCAAACCCAGATCCGCGGCGGATTTACCTCGTTCACGAACGGCTGATATCACGGATTCTCCGGTTTTCCGCCTTCCGAACTTTTCCGAAAAATTTCGAAAATTACGAGGATTTCGCGTATTTTCGAAAATACGGGAAAATACGAGACATCCCCGTAAATTCTATATTTCGCAGATTTTTCGCATTTTGGGACGGAGCAAGCCACATGTTCGGGTCCATATTTCCGAAGAATCCTCGTATTTTCGCAGAATCCTCGTATTTTAGAAGAATCTTTCATTTTAATGGGTTTTATTGGGTCCGCTCGCGGATTTTCGAATTTTCGAATTTTTCCGAAAATATGCAGATCCTCGAGCAGACTGGATTTTGCGAAGTTCGGACATCTCTAGTGTATATTAATGCAACTGTAAAGCGCTACGGAAGATGTTGGCGCCATATAAATCCACAATAATAATAGTAACAAGCTATAGTTGTGCTGGTTGATAAATTAACAAGACTGCACATAGTAACATTAACACTCTCTCAGCTTCCTTCTTAGAACATTTCTGGGAGTATCCCAACCACCACTTGCACGGAGACTTGGAGGGATTTCCAGATTCGCAGCTCACGGAACTTCAAAATGTCCAACCCCCCCAGCTACAGCAGCTTTACAGACATGTGGAGTTGGAGCAAATGCACGTTCTTGAACCAGGGGTGACCACAAACCACCCACACCTCCAACTGAGCCACCAGGTACCTCTCACACAGGTAGTGGTCCCTATCATTCTACATCTAAATGATCTACCTTGTTTAACCAGACATCTTCCACAAACAGTCCAACCCAAGTCACAGGCCATCCAATGGGTCTTCACCTCAACATTAGAAGGACCTTACATGGTCATTGGAATTGGGGCATAATTCATCCATATCTTACCCTAAACACCATGAAATATGAAATAACAAACAATACGTTGCCAGGTTCCTTCTTCTACATTAGAAGTGCATTAATCTAACCGTCATGGACATTCCCACCAGACATGGGACATAGAACGTATTACCATTTTCCTTTTGTCCCACCCACTGTAGATGCCGTATATGCCCCGCATGTGTCTCCAGTTTCCTTCTCCTGTCCAACCCAGTTCTGATGATGATGAGCAGGACAGGCGTAGCCCACCACTAGAAGTCTCTGATGGGGAGATGGATTCCCGGGACCCCACGTATGGTGTCTTACAAGTAGAACCAGGTACAAGAGCCTCATTCAAACTGATTGTTTCTCAGCTGTGCCCCATATCTCTCCCGGTATGTGCCAGGTGTGTAGTTAACTTGGCAAAGTGTGGTCTAGCCTCTAACCCAGTGGCAGATTATAATGAGGTCTTTTCCGGCACCCCCGGGGGCCCCTGAGCTACAGGTGTGGACCCATGGTCTCCGTCTGAAAAAATCTCAATAAATCTAATATAATAAAACCCTGCGTCCATTGGTGCCCGTTTAGTGCCACTGTGCATGTGCCTGTTTCTCCCTGCAGGCTCAGGATGTACGCTTGTGCGCATGCGCAAGATGTACATGCAGAAAATGCAGACATGCGCATAACTGCTTACATCTCAAGCAGCCACCATGAGTCATTGCACAATGGCACCAAGTGGGACATTCAGTGGGTATGTGATGGAAATATTTACAGATCTCTCTCTCTATTGTCTTTGTATCTATTTATCTTTGATATGACTATCTATCTATCTAATATCTATCTATTTATCTATCTAATATCTATCTATTTATCTATCTAATATCTATCTATTTATCTATCTAATATCTATCTATTTATCTATCTAATATCTATCTATTTATCTATCTAATATCTATCTATTTATCTATCTAATATCTATCTATTTATCTATCTATATCTATCTATTTATATCTATCTAATATCTATCTATTATCTATCTAATATCTATCTATTTTATCTATCTATCTATCTCTAATCTATCTATTTATTATCTATCTCATTTATCTATCTAATATCTATCTATTTTTATCTATCTATTCTCTATCTAATATCTATCTATTTATTCTATCAATATCTATCTATTTATCTATATCTAATATCTCTATTTACTATCTAATATCTATCTATTTATCTATCTAATATCTATCTATTTATCTATCTAATATCTATCTAATATCTATCTAATATCTATCTATTTATCTATCTATCTAATATCTATCTATCTATATATCTATCTATCTATCTATCTTTATCTATCTAATATCTATTTATCTATCTATCTATCTATCTATCTAATATCTATCTATTTATCTATCTATTTATCTATTTAATATCTATCTATCTATCTAATATCTATCTATTTATCTATCTATCTATCTATCTATCTATCTATTTATCTATCTATTTATCTATCTAATATCTATCTATCTATCTATCTAATATCTATCTATCTATATATCTATCTATCTATTTATCTATCTAATATCTATCTATCATCTATCATCTATCTATCTATCTATCTATCTATCTATCTATCATCTATCTATCTATAATCTATCTATCTATCTATCTATCAATCTATCTATCTAATATCTATCTATCTATCTATTTATCTATCTAATATCTATCTATTTATCTATCTATTTATCATCTAATATCTATCTATCTATATATCTATCAATCTATCTATCTAAATCTATCTATCTATCTATCTATCTATCTATCTATCTATCTAATATCTATCTATTTATCTATCTATTTATCTATCTAATATCTATCTATCTATCTATCTATCTATCTATCTAATACTATCTATTATATCCTATCTATAATCATCTATCTATCTATCTATCTATATATCTATCTATCTATCTATCTATCTATCTAATATCTATCTATCATCTATCTATCATCTATCTATCTATCATCTATCTATCTAATATCTATCTATTTATCTATCTATTTATCTATCTAATATCTATCTATCTATCTATCTATCTATCTAATATCTATCTATTTATCTATCTAATATCTATCTATCTATCTATCTATCTATCTATATATCTATCTATCTATCTATTTATCTATCTAATATCTATCTATCTATCATCTATCTATCATCTATCTATCATCTATCTATCTATCTATCTATCTATCTATCTATCTATCATCTATCTATCTATCTATCTATCTATCATCTATCTATCATCTATCTATCTATCTATCTATCTAATATCTATCTATTTATCTATCTAATATCTATCTATCTATCTATCTAATATCTATCTATCTATATATCTATCTATCTATTTATCTATCGAAATTCTCATCTATCTCTATCTATCTATCATCTATCTCTATCTATCTATCTATCTACTATCTATCTATCTATCTATCTATCATCTATCTATCTATCATCTATCATCTATCTATCTTTCTATTATCTATCTAATATCTATCTATATATTATATTTCTATTATATCTATCTATCTATCTCTCTATCTATCTAATATCTATCTATCTATTTATCTGTCTAATTATCTTTCTATATCTATCTATCTATCTATCTATCTACTATCTATCTATCTATCGTGTATCTATCTATGGTCTGTATATCAATCTTATCTACATCTATGACTATCTATTTATCTTATTCATTATCATATCAACTATTATTTTCTATCTATCTATTCTTTTTTATCTATCTATGTCTATTTATGATCTGTCTATCTATCTATTATCTATCTATATCTATTTATGATCTGTGTATATATCTATTAATATATCTATTATCTATCTATCTATCTACATCTATCTCTATGATCTGTGTATCTATCTATGATCTGCCTATCTATTTATATAATATTTATTATAAGCCACACATGCTGGATACTTAGAACTGAAATAGATAAATAGACGATAGACATGTTAATATAAAGATCAAGACACAGATAGACACATGTTGATAGAGAAGATAGAGACACAGATAAACACATATTGATAGAGAAGATAGAGACACGAGAGACACATATTGAAGAGAAGATAGAGACACAGATAGACACATATTGATAGAGAAGATAGAGACGCAGATAGACACATATTATAGAGAAGATAGAGACACATATTGATAGAGAAGATAGAGACACAGAAATACACATATTGATAGACAAGATAGAGACACAGATAGACACATATTGATAGAAAAGATAGAGACACAGATAGACACATATTGATAGAGAAATAGGACACATATTGATAGAGAAAAAGACAACGATGACACATTGATAGAGAAGATAGGAACAGACAGATAACACATTGATAGAAGATGAGACACAGAGACACATATTGATAGAGAAGATAGAGACACAGATAACACATATTGATAGAGAATAAAAGAGACACATTTGATAGAAGAAGGACACAAGATAGACACATATTGATAGAGAAGATAGAGAACACGAATAGACAGCAAATTGATAGAGAAGATAGAGACACAGATAGACACATATTGATAAGAAAATAGAGACACAAATTCCTGCAGAGTTTAAAGCAAATGATCTATTTTTTCATAAAAGAATAAAATGATTATTTCGATCAGAGATAACCCATATGTAGTATGTTCTAGATAAAAATCATACAGGGTTATTCAATAAAAGTTCTTATCGTTTAAAATGGTGCTAACATCACCAATCAGATGTTAGATTTCAAATGTTAAATGATCTTGATGGGTTGGGGCAAAATTAGCACCATTTTAAACGATAAGAACTTTTATTGAATCTCCCTGATAGTATTTAGAATGCTTAATATTCTTTGGTTGGATCATAGACAATGTCATAATACATTTTCGAGATATTTTTGGCCTCAATGGTTAAAGGGCATGTATAGTATTTGAGGTTGAATAAAGACATACGTCCATCCAGTCCAACCCATCTAGCAATATCCTCATAGAACTTATCATTAAATATCTGGTTAAACATAGCAGTTGGGTGTATGGGCAGATAATGGACAAGTCACCAGTTTTTAGTTTTAAGGGTGGACTTGCCCTTTATTGGTCTAGGGGATGTTTTCATATGTTCTACTCCTCATTTAGGCAGCAAGAAGAAGATCCGTCTTTACCAGTTCCTTCTGGAGCTACTACTGAGCGGAGACATGAAGGACAGTATATGGTGGGTGGATAAAGATAAAGGAACATTTCAGTTTTCTTCTAAGCACAAAGAAGTTCTTGCCCATCGTTGGGGTATTCAAAAAGGAAACAGGAAGAAGATGACGTATCAAAAAATGGCCAGGGCACTGCGCAACTACGGCAAGACCGGGGAGGTCCGCAAAATCAAGAAGAAACTGACGTACCAGTTTAGTGGAGAAGTTTTGGTAAAGTCATATAGTTCAAGAAAGCACTTTCACCACTGAGCTTGCGTTCATTGGCCGGTTTGAGGCCGGTGTTTACAATTAGGACCTCTGTGTTCATTGGTCTCCTTCTATGGTACGAAGGACTCAAATGCTTCTCTGTAAGAAAAAAGAATGAGGCTGTAAATATTATTTACTATTGGACATTGTTTTGTTAAGTACATTGGTAATGGGGGACTTCCTTCAGATGTTAATAACTTTATATGAGGGTCCGGTAGGGAGATGAAACTGCCATGTGTGTCGTTGTATCAAGGATTATGTGACATTGTGTGTCTATTTCTCTACCTTAAACACAGACACAAGAACAATACAACACAAATTGTCTAAAATAATTTTCCACGTAGGGTTTATAGCAGTTACTGATCAATAAAGTTGTTGAGGTTCATAACTCCACATTGGCCAAGTGCAGGTCCTCCAAACGAGTCAGAAGATACAATCCAAGACCAAAGCAATTGTTAAGTCTCACAGCCAATTACATTTCTGTCAATCTCTCTTCTATTTCTACTTACCCCAGTTTAGGGTCATCAGTGTCAGTTACCGCCTTACCATTGGTTAATCCCAAAAGGATCTTTTGGTGCCACCCATGATGCAGAGAATGCAAAAAAGCTCTAGAAAGGTTTTTGTTTAGGCTACGTTCCCGCTAGAAATGGAACAAAACTCACCACAATGGACAGTCCATGTTTTTTGTCCGTTTTGGTCCGTTTTTAGCGCTCAGTTTTCGCTATATTTTAATCAAAACACATCAGTTTCCAGACAGAAATGCATACAGCAGTACTTTTTGTTTTACGCACCAGGTCAAGTCGATCCATTAAATAAACGTATCACAACGCGCGTTTACACCCTAAATCATATATGTAAGGAAAAGTTTTAAGAACTTCAATTATTTGGAACAATTTAAACTTAACAATTTAAAAATTTTACCAATTTAAAACTTAAGTTATTTGGAAGAATTCTTACCAAAACTGTTATGGTTGAATATTTGGTTGGTTCTATTTACTGACGAATGTGAAGAACCAGTGTCAAGAAGACTAATTTTCCTTGTCTCTTATACACTGTTAAGTTCTAGCTGGAAATCAATCACATTCTCTGCTAGGTGATCTTTCCCAATGGGTATGGGCATGCTCAGTTCCTTATAATGAACAAGGGTAACATGTCTAGCACTTATTTGCACTGGCCAGAGGGTAAAGCACAGCGTCTTAATAGGTAAGTAATACAGGGAACATTGCAACCTCCTGTTTAACCAAAATGTAGTTTGTACGGTAGATTTACGTAAACCCAATTTTTAAATTATTTTAGACTTTTGTGTGCTAATATATTCTCAAAATAAATTTTGCCATTTGTTGGTTGTGTTCATCTTTCTCATTAAACATGCATTACGTTAGAACATATGTTGTATCCATGTGCTTTTTTATACATATCCACAATTGTGTGCACAGGTCGTACTCATGTGAAAATGTTTCTTTCTGATAAGAGCTGCGTGTGTGATCAGCCGTTACTGGACTTGTAGCAGTTTCCAACAGCTGGTGGCACATACATTTACTAACATACCCGCCATCAGCTGTTTAAAAACTGCCATTGTGACCCTGTAAACCAAGCCACACACAGGCCATTGATTGAATCTGCCACTTATAATGTACAGCGATGCGAACCCAAGTGGCACTTTATAAATAACATTATACATACACAATTCATCGAACAGAAGCTGATCATGGCAATTGAATATTTTTTTAACTATCCTATTTGCTTCGCATTATCTTGAGTTCAACCTGAAATCCGCTCAAGGTTGACGGCACAAGGTTCGATTGCCACTTGGTCGGGTTTTCATCAGGAAGTACCAAGCTGCTGCCTAGTCTTTCTCAGATGGTGCAATGTGGATTAGCTGCTTCCCGAGTGGGTTTTGTACAGCCATCACGGGACCATATATGGGTCTCTTTCAGACAGTACAAGACTCAATGGATCATCTGGGATAATGTAGGGAATTTGTCCTAGAGATGGCCGAACTTTCGAAAGTTCCGTCCACACGCCAATTTATAAGGTTATAATTTAATCAATAGAACTCGCTGTTGCATTCATAGCCACCGATACTGTGCGTGTAAAGTCGATAACGGCATTTGTGACCTGACGTCAACGGTGATTGCCACAAAATGTCTGACGGCAGTGAAGAAGTTCATCTGGTCACTTGACATCTGTTCTTTCACAATCCGTATTGAGAAATGTGTCTAATTTGTTGCTTGTGTTGGGCAATTTCCCACAACCCACAAGTGATTCTCCCCTTGTGGGAAAACTGTTAGAAAGAAATGAAAAGCAGATACTGTAACTGGTACCAGGGTCTCTGGTGAACTTACCAATGTTCATTCAATCGGCACAAATACAGGGACTTGGCACAGGGAACTGATACAATGAGATGCCCAAACATTTGCCCGTCCTATTAATCATATGTTCGCTTTTTACTGCCATTGGATACAATCTGATTGGTTTTTACAGATTAATTAGCAAATTGTTTCCGCCTTTTATTGGATCTGCCCCCAAACATTCAACCCAATTATCCAAATCTGTAGAATTTATGGGATTGGGGCCAGTAATATATATATATAGAGATGGGACAGTATTCATCCACGCAGAGTTCAACTAGACACCAAATCAATTCAATACATACAAAAAAATAGAAGCCTAGTGCACATACAGTTAATTTGCTTATATTTTACTTAACCAATGTTAGGCGACTAAAAAGCCCGCCCTTCTCTCTGGATAAATTAAAATAAAGCAATAACAATAAGTTATTGAACTAATTGCTTTAATTTATCCGAGAGAGGGCGGGCTTTTTAAGTCGCATAACATTGGTTAAGTAAAATATAAGCAAATAACTGTATGTGCACTAGGCTTCTATTTTTTGATTGCGGCCAGTAGCCAGACGCTATTGGCCACCCGGTCAATATTTAATATATTGTGTTGTGGTTTATATTGATGTTATTGTTGTGTTGATGTGTTTAGCGTATTTATAGGCGATGGCTTCCAATCTTCGTTTCCCATTTCTTCTGGATTGGATGATCGGGCATGTTGCAAAATCACAGCCAATCGTGTGGTCCCCTATGGGCGGGAACCCTAATAGTTATTTAGGGACACAAGTAGGTCAGATCTAAACTTCTATCTTTGGGATTGCTCTATGGGCATATTTAGCTTAACGCATGGTTTTTCGCTAAAAAACATTAACGCGATTTTAAAAGGTGGCGTTAACGAGTGTCGAAAACTTTTCCCGCGACCTATCGCTAAAACCCTTTTCGTCATACATCGCAACGGTAATTTGAGCGAAAGGCTATAACGCGATTTATAAAAACGACAAGTGTGTTTTCGCCTTAAATGGAGCGAATATTATCGCCACTTGAAAAGGCGTCTTTTTAACCATGTCTGTTGGGATTTTGGATTTGTTCATGATTTTTAATGCATAAAGAACTTAAAAAACTGATGATCTTACTACTATTGTAACATGTTTTATTTGACACATCTATGATGTTAAGATTTTCATTTTTGCTAAATTTTATTTTACTTTCCACAATGACTTTATTTGACGCACATTATATTCGCCTTTAACTGAAGTCCGCTATTCTGTCTTCACTGAAAGTACTGCACACTCCCTATAGGGAACACACAGTCCTGAGCATTCTCCCTATTCGATGTCATTCCCTATTCAATGTCATTCCCTGTTCGATGTCATTTGTACTTAGTTGAAATAAACAAAAATTGTGAGAATTAGGCACCCGCCACACTGCAACGCAAACGCATTTGCGCAGGCATTTTTTTCATTAAGTATTGAAAAACGCATGCGATTGCGATTTAAAATGCGGAACACAAATCGCAATGCACCCGAAAAGCGCGTTTTTTTGGTGCATTGCCCCTTTTTAGGGCTAGGCCACACTGCTGCGTTTTTTTTTTTGCGCTTGCGATTTTACAAAATCATTGAAAACGCGGCAACGCAAAAAAACGCACGTTTTTTCGGTGCGATTGCAATTGGTTTTGCGCCCACTAGCTAGCGCGTTTTTTCACGCGTTTGCGCACGCGTTTCGAGCTCGCGATTGCGCACGCGATTTTCGCTAAAATGGAAATCGCGGGAACGCAAAAATTCCCACGATTTCCGATGCGCATGCGATTGCGCATCCGTTCGCGTTTTGGTAACGTATGCGTTCACCATTTTTGGTGCGTTAACGCAGCGTTTCCATAACGCGAAATGGCAAAAACGCATGCGCAAAACGCGAACGCAAAGGCGAACGCACAAGAAAAGCGCACACAATCGCGTGTGCGATAACGCTCGCGATTTTGTGCGCGATTCCTGTGCGTTGTAGTGTGGCCTCAGCCTAATGATATGAAAAAAACGCAAATGCAAAAAAAGCGCAGCAGTGTGGCCTAGCAGACAACTATTTCGCTTAAGAAAGCTGACAATACACCTATTAAAAACGTCAAAGCGCATTCTAAATACCAACGCCAATGAAAAAAAGCGACCGCGAATTAGAAAAGCGACCGCGCCTGAGGAAGGCGAATGTGCATTCGAAAATTGGATTGTGTTAGAAATTAGAAATGTATTTGATGAATAAAATGTGGGTTACTTATTTGTACATGTGAGGCGGACGTTGTTTGGGTTGGATTGTGTTATCGTGGCCCTTTTTGCGTTTCTAATGGTTTTCGCAATGCAGTCATCTCGTAGACGCGTTAAGTTTTCGCTGCGATACTTTTCGCTCTTTATCGCGCCTGTTTGCGTTTAAAAGGGGGGCTCGGGAGGAGGCCGCTTGTTTAATTCTAATGACTGTGATTGGATTTTCTTCCAGTCGTATTTAGGGTCCCCCAACACCTTCCTATTCCCATGACTGATTCTCCCCCAGACAGCCACTGTAGGTAAAGCAGGGAGGGGGGCCCAGTGAATTCTCACTATACCCCACAAGGAGGGTGGTTAGACAGTGATGGTCGGTGCCCCCTCTCTCACCCAACACCCCTGTGGCATCACATAAACACTGAGACTGGCACCCAGACCCTTTCCTGTTAAGAAGAATTAACAAGAAGCCATGGGGTGTTGAGTTTCCTGCCAGTTTATCTGATATCTCGATACGTGGTCCCCACCAACATTGTGTAAACACAAAACAACTCGTCCTTATATGGTAATACCCAAGGGACACTACATACCAGTTTCCTGTCATCTAATCTCTAGTACTAACATACATGTGAACGTTCTCTACCACCGCTTACAACCTGCACATCCCCAATAACGAGGATCCGCGAATTCTCGAAAAAATCCGAAAATTCGAAAATCCGCGAACGGACCGGTTAAAATGGAAAATAATCTTGAAATTACGAGATTTCGCGTATTTTCTGAAATTTTCTAAAATACGTATTTACGAAACTAAGAGACATCTTAGTATTTTTTAAAAATTTTCGAAAATACGTATTTTCGAAAATTCTCAGAAAAACGAGAAATTTCGGAATTTGGTAAATTTTCGAAAATACGAGAAATCCGCGGTTCGGAAGTTTCGGAAGGCGGAAAATCCGGAAAAATCCGCCGTTCGCGAACGGGATAAATCCGCGGCGGATCCGGGTTCGGATCCGCGAACCGGCCATCTCTAGACGTGGGCACAGACCCTTTAATCTCATTGATGACGTCAATCATTTCTGTGCATTTCTATGGAACATCTTTATTTCCACCCTACCGCTTGGCCAATCAGAATGTGCATATCTGTGATGGTAGAGACTGGTTAACTGGGTACTTATGGAGGTTTGGCTACCAAGGTTTAAAAGTGGCAAACCTTACAACACCCAGTATTACCCATCAGTCTTGAGGCATCTTACCACCTGCTATCTCATCCAACATTGTATGTATTTTAATATATTTAGCTACTTGGTACATTATTAAAGGACAATTAAAGCCTTTGAGGGACAACAAATCAGAAGACAGACCACGCTGACTTAAAAACATTCACCCATTGCGCCTCTCTTTGTGCCCCTTTCCCAGCATTCCAGTCTCACAGGCACACCCACTGTTTAAGTCACTGACTACTCTCTGTACTATAAAGAGGGCTACCGTATATGAATGTGTACTGGAGAGTAGAGATATCTGAACTTCGCAAAATCTGGTCCGCTCGCTCGCTCGCGGACCCATTAAAACCTATTAAAATGAAAGATTCTTCGAAAATACGAGGATTCTTCGGAAATACGGACCCGAACATGTGGCTTGCTCCGTCCCAAAATGCGGAAAATCTGCGAAATTTAGAATTTACGAGGATTTGTCGTATTTTCCCGTATTTTCGAAAATACGAGAAATCCTCGTAATTCCGAAAATTTTCGAAAACGCGGTTCGGAAAAGTTCGAATGGCAGAAAAACGGAAAAATCCGTGATATCCACCGTTCGCGAACTAGGTAAATCCGCCGCGGATCTGGGTTCGGATCCGCGAACTGGGCCATCACTACTGCAGAGCAAGAAATATGGTTGCAATGTCAGTTTTTCAGTATTTACTGAACTGGTACCATATATTCCACTGGTAAAATTCAGTTTTATTGAAGAACAGGAGGTAAAGGATCTGTGTCTTACCTCCCGTTCTTAAATAAAATGTTCAGGTGCCAGGAACAAAGGCAAGATACTAACCCAATCTCTCTTCTCCGCGGAGAAGAGAGATTGGGTAAGTAACTTACCTTCATTCTCCTTTAACATTGTTATTTATTGTAACCAAAGTGTTTCATCTTTATCGAGCAAAATCATTTAAATTCCTTCTACAAAGAACCACATCACTGCGTCTCTGTAACGTTCTCTTTGCTGTTCCTATTTGAGATTACCACGAACATTTCTCTCGTCTCTTGTGGTCGATTCTTGGTTTCGGGGACGTGATGTGTCTTGTGATGTTGTAAAGGTTGAATAAAGTTGACAGAAATGAAACCTTTATGAACAATAAAGTTGTAAGTGGTCTCCAATCGTAAATGATTGGGACATTTTTATTGCTCTAATTAATATGATTGGATAAAGGACATCCAGGTTTCTGACCCAATTCTCAGGCAACCAGATCAGACAATACACTGTTATCTGCAGGATAGAGAGTTCATGTCAGATCTCTTATTTCTCACATGAACTCTCTGCTTTGTTATTGGGTAATTTATTGCGTCATTTTAAACTGTACCGGGCAGGAAATTTTTATTTATTTTCCAGGAAAATCAGCAGTGGGGATAGCTTACTAAACAGGATGTGTCTGACACAATAAACTTATTCCTGACTTGTGAGCATGCTCAGTCTCTCCCTGACCTCTATAAACCATTACATGCCAGACTTGAACACAAGATATAGTTTATTAGTAAACTAACTCTGGGTTTCTCCCTATGACAATACAGCAGATCATTTCCCCCATGGACCTGACATTTGTATAATTCCCACACCGGTCGGCACAACTATAAATCAACAATATACAGTCAAAAACTTCCCTAAACCTGCCAACCACAAGGGTGAAGAATATTATTTATCCATTTCTTATTAGTGGAGAAGATTGTCCCATTAGGCTGTTTGCTACGTGATAAAACCTGATAAATTTAGCTGCATTCCATTGACATGTAAATACTAGAAATCTAGCGTCTCGACAGGGCAGCAGAAGCAATTCCAATGCGACAAGGTCAGGACCTAACAAGGCAGAATAATAAGTTTCATTAGACAATGTGCAAGAGGAGAAACCTTAAATAGGGGACTATAATTCTTCCCAACGATCAGTGTACCATTCATGAGCTGATGTGTCCCGTATCCAATCTGAAACATCTTACAGGTCAGCTGTCAATCTAGTGCTCTATTATAATAAACTCTTCTAAAGTGTGCAGTGCTGGTGAAACTGGTAGGGTGACAGTTACTATGTAAATTGCATGATGAGTGATTCTCCTCTCCCAGTGCTGCCTCATAGTGGTTACTGAGCATGCTTGCCCTCACAGATAGTCAGGTCAGATACAAGGGGATAGTGGACCTGAGCAAAAAAAAAAAATTGTTTTTTTTGTTACTGTATTGAATGCCACACACACACCTCAGAGTAGGTGTAAGTAATTATAGAATAAGATGAGGCAAAGTAATTTTTTCATTATAGCCAGGGGCGTATCTAGGGCCTAAGAAGATCAGGGCACTCCACATGCCGCCCGTAGCACGGTGCAACATTTTTTAGGCCACGCCCTTTCTCCGCCCCAATTAAACCACACTCATAATGTTCTTAATAGAGACGGCCAAAAAGACACAGACAGACAGATAGACAACCACAAACATAGACACACAGCCCAAGGAGGACAAAGACACAAAATTAATGACACAAAGGCACAGTAAACTGGCAATTTCATTATATACTGGTAGCAATTTAGTCATTTTAAACAGCTTTAAAAGCATCAGTGTAAATTATAGCGAACAGACTAAAACCTGTAGCAAGCGAAAAGTCATCAGCAAAATCTGCACAAAGAATGAAACTGATAGAGACAGAGATATCACCGGGTCACTGACTGATGGACGTACAAAGCCCCAATCTAATCCAGTCCCTACGTTAATATTGTCCTGTGTATGTTTCAGACCAGTGAGCAATGTGATTGCTAATTAGTCTCCTGTCCCTGCTATAAACCTTCAGGCTAGAACCTCCCTCTCTGATTTGTGCTTTTATCCAGGACCATGTGGACACATTCATCTGTCTTCCTGGGCATCCTGATAATGGACTGTGCCAGTAACTCTCCGCAGGTAAGGAAGCTCATTATACTGAATATAATATAATAATATAATAGAAAGTGACTGACGTCATTCACTGTGCATTATAGATTCCAACTGAGACAGCACAAGACTCAGGTAAGTCCCATGATCATACATGGATTGTTATAGTTGAACCTGAAACAAAATGTCTCTGGTGCTGCCCCCTCTTTTATGTGTGCAGGGGGCAACGTGCACAGACTTCCATCGCATTGGTAGACAGTCCACTGGCTCATAGATGGAGCACGCCTGACTCTGTCTTCCTGACTGTCTCTCTGTCTCCCTGTCTCTGTCTCCCTGTCTCTATCTCTCTCTCCGACTCTGTCTCTCTCTCTCCCTGACTCTATCTCCCGGTCTATGTCTCCCTGTCTCTATCTCTCTCTCCGACTCTGTCTCTCTCTTTCCCTGACTCTATCTCCCGGTCTCTGTCTCCCTGTCTCTATCTCTCTCTCCCTGACTCTGTCTCCCAGTCTATGTCTCCCTGTCTCTATCTCTCTCTGACTCCCTGTCTCTGTCTCCCTGTCTCTGTCTCTCTCTCTCTCTGACTGTCTCCCGGTTTCTGTCTCCCTGTCTCTGTCTCCCTGTCTCTAATCTCCTCCCCGAATCTGTCCCCAGGTCTAGTCTCCCCGTGTCTCTATCTCTCTCTCTCCCGAGCTCTGTTCCTCCCTGTTCTCTGTCTCTCTCTCCCTGACTCTGTCTCCCTGTCTCTGTCTCCCTTACTCTGTCTCCCAGTCTCTGTCTCTCTCTCTCTCTCTGACTGTCTCCCGGTTTCTGTCTCCTGTCTCTGGCTCCCAGTTCCTCTGTCTCCCAGTCTCTGTCTCCCTGTCTCTGCCTCTCTCTCTCCCTGACTCTGTCTCCCTGTCTCTGTTCTCCCTACTCTGTCTCCCTGACTCTGTCTCCCTGTCTCTGTCTCCCTGTCTCTTTCTCCCTGTCAACTGTCATCCCTGTCTCTGTCTCCCTGTCTCTCGTTCTCCCTGTTCTGTCTCCCTGTCACTGTCTCCCTGACTCTGTCTCCCTGAACTCTGTCTCCCTGTCTCTGTTTCCCGGTCTCTGTCTCCCTGTCTCTGTCTCCCTTACTCTGTTCCCTGACTCTGTCTCCCTGCTCTGTCTCCCTGTCTCTGTCTCCCTGTCACTGTCTCCGGTCTCTGTCTCCCGGTCTCTGTCTCCCTGTCTCTTCGTCCTCTCGGTCTCCGACTCGTTACTACTCTGTCTCCACCTGTCTTCCCTGCTCTGTCTCTCCTTGGTTCTGTCTCCTGTCTCTGTCTCCTGACTCTGTCTCCCTGTCTCTGTCTCCTGACTCTGTTCCTTGTCTCTGTCTCCCTTACTCTGTCTCCCTGACTCTGTCTCCCTGTCTCTGTCTCCCTGTCTCTGTCTCCCTGTCTCTGTCTCCCTGACTCTGTCTCCCTGTCTCTGTCTCCCTGTCTCGTCTCCCTGCCTCTTGTCCCTGTCTCTGTCTCTGGTCTCTGTCCTTCTGTGTCTCCCTTGTCTCTGTCTCCTGTCTCTGTCTCCCTTGTCTCGTTCCCTGTTCTCTGTCCGTGTCTCCCTGTCTCTGTCTCCCTGTTCTCTGTCTCCCTGTCTCTGTCTCCCTGTCTGTCTCCTGTCTTGTCTCCCTGTCTCTGTCTCCCGTCTTGTCTCACTGTCTTTCTGTTCTCCCTGTCTCTGTCTCTGTCTCCCTTGTCCTGTCTCCCTGTCTCTGTCCTTCCCTGCTCTTGTCTCCCTGTCTCTGCTCCCTGCTCTGTCTCCCTGTCTCTGTCTCCCTGTCTGTCTCCCTGTCTCTGTCTCCTGTCTCTGTCTCCTTGGTTTTCTCCCTGTCTCTGTCTCCCTGTCTCTGTCTCCCTATCTCTGTCTCCCTGTCTCTGTCTCCCTGTCTCTGACTCCCTGACTCTGTCTCCCTGTCTCTGTCTCTCTATCTCTGTCTCCGTCTCTGTCTCCCTGTCTCTGTCTCCCTGTCTTCGTCTCCCGATCTCTGTCTCCCTGTCTCTGTCTCCCTGTGTCTCTGTCTCCCCATTCTCTGTCTCCCTGTCTCTGTCTCCCTGTCTCTGACTCCCTGACTCTGTCTCTCTGTCTCTGTCTCCCTGTCTCTGTCTGCCTTTATGACTCTCTCTCCCTTTCTCTGTCTCTCTGTCTCTTCTCCCTGTCTCTTGTCTCCCTGTCTCTGTCTCCCTGTCTTCTGTCTCCCCTGGCTCTGTCTCCTGTCTCTGTCTCCCTGTCTCTGACTCTGTCTCCCTGTCTCTGTCTCTGTCTCCTTGTCTCTGTCTCCTGTCTCTGTCTCCCTGTCTCTGTCTCCCTATCTCTGTCTCCCTGTCTCTGTCTCCCTGTCTCTGCTCCCTGATCTCTGTCTCCCTGTCTCTGCTCCCGTTCTCTGTCTCTCTGTATTCTGTCTCCTGTCTCTGTCTCTGTCTCTGTCCTCCCTTCTCTGTCTCCCTGTCTCGTCTCCTGTCTCTGTCTCCCTACTCTGTCTTCCCTGTCTCTGTCTCCCTGTCCGACTCCGACTCTGTCTCCTGTCTCTGTCTCTTGTCCTCCTGTCTCTGTCTGCCTTTATTTCTCTCTCTGACTCTCTCTCCTTCTCTGTCTCTCTGTCTCTGTCTCCCTGTCTCTGTCTCCCTGTCTCTGTCTCCCTGACTCTGTCTCCCTGACTGTTCCCTGTCTCGTCTGTCTTTGTTTCTCTCTCTGACTGTCTCTCCCTGTCTCTCTTGCAGGTTGGATTGACAATAAAATGATGTGTTTGCTGAGATCTTATCTTCTAACCAAGGTAGGAGTTTAAGGTGGACGAGGCCTTTAAAGGTAAAGTGAATCTTTTTATAAAGTTACAATTCAGAAGCTTCTGATTAAAGTTTCTAGTCCACTTTCCTAACAAAGATCCGTCTGTTCCAAGGCAGGGGAAATGTCAGTTACTTTCACTCCCCTAGATCCAGTTGGTCTCAGGTTGAACCCACTGAGCATGTCTGAACCCAGTGGTTTGGGCAGGAGAAGGAATTGGTTGGTAATTAATAAGACCAGACCAGAGACTGGTGGTTTCTTTCAATCTGCAGTTTCTGGGCTGTAAGTGAAGAAAATTACAACAAGTAGATCATTACCGCCCTCCTGCTATTTCCTATGCCCCCCGGACCCACATCATTTCCCATATTTCACCTCTGTACTTCCCAATCAGGAACTTCACAGCTCATTATCCAAGGGGACATTGCGGTTAAGAAAACTCGGAATGCACTTACCTGCCCTGGGTTATCCTGTCTCTGGACGAGATCTGAGAATGAGCTGGTCAATGTTCCATTCACCATGTCTACCAATTACAGTACGTTTATTATTATTATATTTATTTATTACTAATGTTTATTAATTACATTGTACGTTTATTATTATTATATTATATTATTACTAAGTTTATTTATTAATGACAGTACGTCTATATTATTATATTTATTTATTACTAATGTTATTATTAATTACAGTACGTAGTATTATTAATAATTTATATTATTACTAATGTGTTATTAGTACATTACAGTACGTCTAGATATTCTATTTATATTATTACTAATGTTTATTATTAATTACAGTACGTCTTATTAGTATATTATTTTATTATTTATTATTATTAATTTACAGTCGGTTATGTATTATTATAGTTTATATTTATTTACTAATGTTATTATTAAATTACAGTACGTTTATTATATTATATTTATATTATACTAATGTTTTATATTAAATACAGTTACGTTATTATTATATATTATATTTATTACTAATGTTTATATTAATTACAGTACGTTATTTATTATATTTATATTTATTACTAAGTTATTATAATTACAGTACTCTATATTTAGTGATATTTATATTTATACTAATGTTATTATTAATTACAGTACGTCTATTATTATTATATTTATATTTATTACTAATGTTTATTATTAATTACAGTACGTATATTATATTATATTTATATTTATTACTAATGTTTATTATTAATTACAGTACGTCTATTATTATTATATTTATATTTATTACTAATGTTTATATTTAATTAATTACAGTACGTCTATTTATTATTATAATTATATTTATTACTAATGTTTATTATTAATTACAGTACGTCTATTATTATATATTTATATTTTATTACTAATGTTAGTATAATTACGTAGTCGATATTATTATATTTATATTTATTACTAATGTTTAGTATAATTACAGTACGTCATTATTATTATATTATATTTATTACTAATGTTATTATTAATTACAGTACGTCTATTTATTATTATTATTTATATATTACTAATGTTATTATTAATTACAGTTACGTCGTATTATTATTATATTTATATATTTTGCTAATGTTTATTATTAATTACAGACGTTATTATTATTATATTTATATTTATGCTAATTGTTATTATTAATTACAGTACGTCTATTATATTATATATATTTATTTGCTATGTGTATTATTAATTACCGTACGTCTATTATATTATATTTATATTTATTGCTAATGTTTATTATATTTACAGTACGTCTATTATTATTATATTTAATTTACTTGCTAATGTTTATTATAATTACAGTAGTCTATTATTTATTATATTATATTTATTGACTAATGTTATATTAATACAGTACGTCTTATTATTATTATATTTATATTATTGCTAATGTTTATTATTAATTACGGTACGTTCTATTATATTATATTTATATTTATTGCTAATGTTTATTATTAATACGGTACGTTCTATTATTAATATATTTATATTTATTGCTAATTTATTATTATTACGTACGTTTTATTATTATATTTATATTTATTGCTAATGTTTATTATTAATAGTACAGTCTATTAATTATATTTTTATTTATTGCAATGTTTATTATTAATTACAGTACGTCTATTATTATATATTATATTTATCTAATGTTTATATTAATTACAGTACGTTTATATTATATTAATTTATTGCTAATGTTTATTATTAATTACAGTACGTTTTATATTTTATATTTATATTTATTGCTATGTTTATTATTAATTACAGTACGTTTATTATATATATTATATTTATTGACTAATGTTTATTATTAATTACAGTACGTTATTATTATTAATTTATATTATTGCTAATGTTTATTATTAATTACAGTACGTTTATTATTATTATATTTATATTTTATTACTAATGTTTATTATAATTACAGTTACGTATTATTATTATATTATATTTATACTAATGTTTATTATTAATACAGTACGTTATTATTATTATATTTATATTTATTACTAATGTTTTATTAATTACAGTACGTTTATATTATTTATATTATATTTATTACTAATGTTTATATAATTACAGTACGTTTATTTATTATATTTATTTTATTTACTAATGTTTATTATTAATTACAGTACGTTATTAGTATTATATTTAAATTTATATAATGTTTTATTATTTCAGTACGTTATTTATTATAATTTATATTTATGCTAATGTTTATTATTAATTACAGTACGTTTATTATTATTATATTTATATTTATTGCTAATGTTTATTATTAATTACAGTACGTTTATTATTATTATATTTATATTTATTGCTAATGTTTATTATTAATTACAGTACGTTTATTATTATTATATTTATATTTATTGCTAATGTTTATTATTAATTACAGTACGTCTATATTATTTATTTATATTTATGCTAATGTTTATTATTATTACAGTACGTTTATTATTATTATATTTATATTTATGCTAATGTTTATTATTAAACAGTACGTTTATTATTATTATATTTATATATTGCTAATGTTTATATTAATACAGTACGTTATTATTATTATATTTATATTATTGCTAATGTTTATTATTAATTACCGTACGTTATTATTATTATATTTTATTTTGCTAATGTTTATTATTAATTACAGTACGTTTATTATTATTATATTTATATTTATTGCTAATGTTTATTATTAATTACAGTACGTTATTATTATTATTTTTATTGTATTGCAATTTATTATTAATTACAGTACGTCTTTATTATTATATTTATATTTATTTGCTACGTTTATTATTATTACAGTCCGTTATTATTATTATATATTTATATATTATTACTAATGTGTATTATTAATTACAGTACGGTTTTTATTATTAATTTATATTATTGCTAATGTTTATTATTAATACAGTACGTTTATTATTATTATATTTATTCATTTGGCTGGAACATTTCTGTTCTTTCTATTTCTTCTTCTTTTCTTCGTTATTCTTCGCTTTTTTGGACCGTATCTCCTCACGGTTTTTGAGCTTAGAGACTGAAATCGGTACAGACGTGCGGGGGTGCATATAGGAGAAGTGTGCATGTTCTTCTAGCTAAGGAATCCACGGAAGTTTTACCACGTTATCTGTGAATTTCAAGAATTCCAGTTTAACCAGGTATTGTTTTTCAGCTTCTTTAGAGAAGGACATTGTACAATCTGCCATGGACGAGGTGATGGCTCTCACCTGCATACGATTTGTAGCCCGTGACAAGGAGAGCGACTACCTGAGGATTCGTCCCTATGATGGGTGAGTAGGTCAGTGTGTAATATGTAATGAAAGGTATTTAAATTAATCTCCTAATAGGGTATAGAATACCGATAGGGTCATTAGTGGTTGGAAGCTACGTTGGTTGGTTGCCTATAGTAGCATCTTCCTGTTACCCTTTATTCACAATACTGAGTAATGAGGCATTTTATCCCATTAACCTTTAGTTGACTCCTACAGTAAAGGGGAACCAAGTTAGGATTAGGAAGGTTTAAAAACAAGCACAGGATCACAGCTCTAAGTGCATCCTGTAAGAAGCTATGGAGCTGGAAATGTTGTTTTTCTGCCTGCAGTAGCTGGAGTGCTGTCACCACTGCCCACTGCACTGTCCCTCTCCGTGTGGTGTCTGTGTTTTCCAGACCTAGATCTGGGTTAGACAGAAAGTCCCATTAATTAAAGGCATACTCCCCCATCCAATAACCTGGACATTAAGGGAGCTTAAGGGCTAAACAGAAGCAAGAAGCATTAACCTTTTAACCACTGTATCTCCTGACAAAGGCTCAGAAAAGAGACAGGTGAAACAACAACTGGTTATTTTACTCTCTTGTTTGGAGGCCATAGTTCTGCTTGGAGGTGGATGGGTGTCTAGAGTGCTGCCGCTCTGATCTGGTGCTGTACAAAGTTCTTTGCTTCACTGATTCCATCTGAAAGGACATGAAGTCATTTTCATTACATGTTTGTGTCATTTCATAAAGCCTCAAACTCAGTCTGTCTTCTCTGGCAAAGGGTGGGTGAGCAGGGTCAGAACGCAGCCCTTTCATCCAGCTCATTAAATGTGATTTTCTAACAGTAAATTGGACGCAGAGGTCATTTTAATTAATGAATCAAAGACATGAAATGTTATGAATAAACAGGAGTAAGTGGACTATCTTTCCCCAACGTCTTTATATCTCATCAAATTGCTTTTATGTTTCATGCTTAGGACACGACGCTTGTTTATACCCCGTCAGGTAAAAGGATAATGTTTTAAACTTACACGGATACTATTACTAATACTGATGCCCCTTTTATCTCCCAAGGTGTTGGTCCTACATTGGACGTGTTGGAGGTGCCCAAGATGTGTCCCTCATGAAGACGGGTTGTCTAAGCCGGGGGGTAATTCAACACGAGCTTCTTCATTCCCTGGGGTTCCAGCATGAGCAGTGCAGGAGCGATAGAGACAAGTATATCCGCATCAATTGGAAGAACATTAGCCGAGGTGAGGGATGAATGTATATAGGACGCTGATCACGTGTGTAGAGATACATTGGAAACAGGGATATGAAGGAAATGTCCAGTACGGTCACTTCTCCCTTGTTTCCTCCTTGTGGGTCCCTGGTCTTTATTCCCTGGTAGGTCCTATCAAGTCATTGCATGGAGATGTATCATTTGGGTCAGACACCATTAGATTTTGTAGATTGATGATCTTTCTTTCCGTAGCACAAGCAAAGAAACCGTGAGGGGCACACTTGAAGTTTGAATCACCAAATCTTTCTATTAAATCGCAAGCACTGGGGGTACGAGGTTAAACCGATATATTTCATTATGGATCTGTTAAACATTCGTCTTACTATAAACCCCTTCCGCTTCAACAACATGTTCTATCTCCAGGCTCAAGGGACCACTATGGGGGCACATTTTGCCCCCCTATAAGTAAACATATTTGTGGCAAAGTTTGAAAAAGAGCATGTGTTGGAGAACGGAAGGTTTAATGCTAAAATAAAAAGGTATGTCTGTTATGTTGAAATCTTCTTGGTTTGGAAGGGTGATCTTGCAACATTAAAAAGTTTGAGATGTTCATGAATGAGGTCCACCCCACTTTGAAATTTACCCTCACTTATGACAAAAAATGTATGAATTACCTGGATGTATTAATGGTAAAAAATGAAGGAAGTTTGTCTACAGATCTGTCCATAAAAACAACTGACTGACCATAACAATATGCTTGGAACTGACAGTTTCCACCCTGAGAACACCATTAAGGGCTTACCCTACAGCCAACTACTAAGGGTTCGGAGAATTGTAAGTAAGGACGACCTCTGTGTGACAAATTTATTACAAGGTGTTATAACAAACAAAAGGAACACCACAAAGGGGACATTCCCACGTTTAAACGGTTGCAACTGCAACTCCATAATAAAAGGAGATTTAATACACCATCCCAGTAAAGGGACAAAAATTCAGTTAAAGGATTTTGCCACGTGTAATACAAAGGGTGCGATGCGGAAAGGGACATGTGGGCAAAACTAAAAGAGATAAGAACTAGGATAAGTGAACACAAAAGGGACATTAAAAACCTATCAGGGAGATTCAATAATATCGTTTAAAATGGTGCTACTTTTGCCCCAACCAATCAGATTTTATTTAACATTTGAAAGCTAACATCTGATTGGTTGGGGAAAAATTAGCACCATTTTAAACGATAAGAACTTTTATTGAATAACTCTGTATGACGGTTCTAGTTCTAGATATGAGACGCCCATTAGTAGACACTGCCTTCAACACAAACATCAGGTTAGACAAATGAAATGGCAGGTTTGAATATCTTCCTATAAGGCAGGTAGAAGCGCTTCTAATTTTTGTAACCTATTGTTGCTACATCAGTAAAAATGCAAAATGTATCTATGTAATTGCTTTACAAATATAGTAGGAAGATTATAGATGCAATGTTCATTGGAATGAAGTTAGAAATACTGCCATCATGTGGTGAAAAAGAAATATGACACAAAGTATTTATTTCTTTATGGTACCAAGGAGTCATTCTGGCATTAAGGAATTGTTTACTAGAAGTTTCAAACCGGACTCTTACACTCCACGGGACACTTTCTGTTTTTAAAGGTTTTGGAAGCACTTTTATTGGACATAAAGCACTTTTTATTGGACATAAAGCGCTTTTTATTGGACATAAAGCACTTTTATTGGACATAAAGGTTTATGGATATGAACTATTATCCAACTTTGCATTTTGAACAATGGACTTAAGTGATCCATGGACATTGATGGATCAACACTTTTTGATTTATGGATAAACACGTTCTTTCACCAGGTGGCGTGGTTGACCACTCCCCCTGTAATGGGGAAGGAGGGGCTTCCCACAATGTGGGCTTTAAAAAGGGAGGTGGGTTTGCATTTGGGTTACACCTGATGAAGGGGACATAGTGATCCCTGAAAGGTTGTGTGCTTGTGATTTAATAAAGATTTGGTGATTCACACTTTAAGTGTGCCCCTCACAGAGAGTGCCTAGGCCCAAAAACCAACATTGCAATCTTTCTTTCTGTGACTGATGGTGGATGACTTATTTCCACTAGACCAGATGTTTGAAAACTATAACTCCCTGCACTAGACACTTATTATATGTACAGAAAATCCCTCATTAGTATTGAGAATACCAGTAACTTCTTCCCATGCTTGGGTCTCAGAATGTTTCATCCTTCCCCCCCATAGACAAAGAACGAAATTTCTACAAAATGACCACCCAGAACCTGGAAGGGCCGTACGACTACATGTCAGTTCTACATTATGGGAGGTAATTATTGTCCGCCCCCCACTGGGGGAGTTTTTGTGCTGTAGACTCTTTGTTAACTGTCCCCCCCCTTTTTGTATCTACTCCCCGTCTCATAGATCATTAGCGTGTCTGATAAACAATCGTGTATTTTCGCAAACGCAAAAAAATCGTGGCAGTGTGGCATAGCCCTTACTGTGAATATCACAATACAATAACATTTGTAAAGCGCTTTTCTCCTAAAGGACTCCAGGAGATTATATTCCTATTATCTCCAGTTAAAGGCCACATTTAATTAGACTCTTTGGTGTGTCCTGTTCTACCGCTCCTGCTTATTTCATAATAGATTCGCTTTTGCAAGTGAGGCTGGCAAACCAACCCTGGAACCAACTGGGGATCCCCGCACTCTGATTGGTCAGCGCATTGGCTTGAGCTCTTTGGATGTAATGAAGATAAATAAACTTTATCGGTGCAGTTAAGTGTTATATTTACTGTCAATGAACAGAGATTGTCTGTAATAATGACTACAAGATCAACCATGTCCCACAACCTTTATTGTTGGTTTTGCTGTACCCCCTTCTTAACTGACTCCTCCTTCCATCTGACATGACTTTCTGAAAGTCAAGCATGCTCAGTAATCACTATGAGGCAGCATTGGAAGAGGGAGTTTCCTACCATTCAATTCACACATACCAACGGTAACTATTTCAGTTACAGCAAAGCCCTGTGTGGCTATCAGGACTTCATAAAAGTTACTTGCAAGACGGCCATGTAGAATAATTGGCTTGTGATGTGACAGTAATTACCGGAGACACATCCCATCTTTCTTTTCATTACAGACCTGTGCAGGAACTTGTCCCCTGATCACTATGGCGAGTTCTTATGGGATTCCAACATGTATCCGAACACTTCCACGTGTGTCTGGCTCATCCGTGTTCCAGAAGGAAAGGTAAAGGGTCAATAACCAGTCATTTTACAGGGACATTCACCCAGAGCCACACGTAAGTATATAAAGCCAGCTATCAGCTATCGGTTATCGGCTATCGGCTATCGGTTATCAGCTATCGGCTATCGGTTATCAGCTATCGGCTATCGGCTATCGGTTATTGGCTATCAGCTATCGGCTATCAGCTATCGGCTATCAGCTATCGGCTATCGGCTATCGGTTATCGGCTATCGGCTATCGGTTATCGGCTATCGGCTATCGGCTATCGGTTATCGGTTATCAGTTGCCGTTAAATACTTACGTGCGCACAGCTGGCTGCAAAAGTGTCTCGTCAGGTATTTGCACAGCCGAGGCAAACCAAGGCTTAAAGTTGCGATAACGATCGTAAATTGGTTAGCGCTACTTTAAGAGCATAAAAGAGTGATGTGTGGCTGCAGTGGCTCCTGGTAAATGGGGCCACTTTATAAGGCCCAAGAAGTTTAGTTATTTGATCTCAGCACAAACCCCGTGGTATCAATTATTACCTACAGGGAGGGGGAAAGTATTTGATCCCCTGCTGATTTTGTATGTTTGGCCTCTGACAGAGAAATGACCAGTCTATAATTGTAATGGTCGGTTTATTGTAGGTGTGGGAGACAGAATAACAACTAAAATCTCTAAAATCCAGGGCAAGAAAGTCTGAGATTGTAATGAGTTAAAAAAAACTCCCCTACAGAGACCTACAGATACTTACAGATACCCACAGATACTTACAGATACCCACAGGCACTTACAGAGACCTACAGATACTTACAGATACCCACAGGCACTTACAGAGACCTACAGATACTTACAGATACCCACAGATACTTACAGATACCCACAGGCACTTACAGATACCTACAGATACTTACAGATACCCACAGATACTTACAGATACCCACAGGCACTTACAGATACCTACAGATACTTACAGATACCCACATATACTTACAGATACCCACAGGCACATACAGATATTAATAGGTACCCACAGGCACCTTCAGATACATACAAATACATCAGATACCCACAGGCACTTACATAACCTACTGATACTTACAATACCCACAGATATTACAGATACCCACAGATATTTACAGGTTACCCACAGGCACATACAGATATTAACAGGTATCCACAGGCACTTACAGATACCCACAGATATTTACAGGTTACCCACAGGCACATACAGATATAACAGGTATCCACAGGCACCTTCAGATACTACAGATCATACAGATATTACGGATACCTACACACAGCAATGGATACCTAGAGACACCAACAGATACTTACAGATATCTACAGACACTATATGTAGGCCAGGTACACACTTTACCAAATCTGTCTACAATGGCCAAAAGAATGAAAAACTAAGGGACACCAAGCAGTAATAATCTGCAAACAAACACTATTTGATTGCACCATCCTCCTCCCTATCCTGGCTGCACCATCCTCTCCTATCCTGTGCGCACCATCCCTCCCCTATCCTGGCTGCACCATCCTCCTCCCTATCCTGGCTGCACCACCTCTCCATCCTGGCTGCACCATCCTCCCTCCTATCTGGCTGCACCATCCTCCTCCCTATCCTGGCTGCACATCCTCTCCCTATCCTGGCTGCACCATCCCCCTCCCTATCCTGGCTGCACCATCCTCCTCCCTATCCTGGCTGCACCATCCTCCTCCCTATCCTGGCTGCACCATCCTCCTCCCTATCCTTGCTGCACCATCCCTCTCCCTATCTGGCTGCACCATCCTCCTCCCTATCCTGGCTGCACCATCCCCCTCCCTATCCTGGCTGCACCATCCTCCTCCCTCCTGGCTGCACCATCCCCTCCTATCCTGGCTGCACCATCCTCCTCCATACCGGCTGCACCATCCCTCTCCCTATCCTTGCTGCACCATCCTCCTCCTATCCTGGCTGCACATCCCTCTCCTATCCTGCGCACCATCTCTCCCATCCTGGTGCCCCATCCTCTCCCTATCCTGGCTGCACCATCCCCCTCCCATCTGGCGCACCATTCCTACTCATCCTGGCTGCACCATCCCTCTCCCTATCCTGGCTGCACCATCCTCCTCCCTATCCTGGCTGCACCATCCTCCTCCCTATCCTGGCTGCACCATCCTCCTCCCTATCCTGGCTGCACCATCCTCCTCCCTATCCTGGCTGCACCATCCTCTCCCTATCCTGGCTGCACCATCCTCTCCCTATCCTGGCTGCACCATCCTCTCCCTATCCTGCTGCACCATCTCTTCCCTATACGGCTGCACCATCCTCCTCCCTATCCTGGCTGCACCATCCTCTCCCTATCCTGGCTGCACCATCCTCCTCCTATCCTGGCTGCAACCCATCCTCCTCCCTATCCCCCCCATGCTTGCCACCTACCTCTCCATCCTTGCGCACCATCCCTCTCCCTATCTGCTGCACCATCCTCCTCCCTATCCTGGGCTCGTGCACCATCCCTCTCCCTATCCTGGCTGCACCATCCTCCTCCCTATCCTGGCTGCACCATCCTCTCCATATCCTGCTGCACCATCCCTTCCCTATCCCTGGCTGCACACTCCTTCCCTATCCTGGCTGCACCATCCTCCTCCCTATCCTGCTGCACCATCCTCCTCCCTATCTGGCTGCACCATCCCTCCCTATCCTTGCTGCACCATCCCTCTCCTATCTGGCGCACCATCTCCTCCCATCTGGCTGCACCATCCTCCTCCTTCTGCTGCACCATCCTCCTCCCTATCCTGGCTGCACCATCCTCCCTCCTATCGGCTGCCCCACTCATCCCTATCGGCTGCACCATCCTCCTCCCTATCCTGGCTGCACCATCCTCCTCCCGTGACATTTAGCATTTGTTAAAAGGATAAAAAGATATAAACATATTATATACATTTAAATTTTAAATCATTTTATTCTTTTTATCCATTTTAACTGCTAGAGTAATGGGGAGGCGGAGGGATGGAGGGGATAGGGGGATGGGGATAGATGGATAGGGGGGTAGGGGATAGGGGATAGGGAGGGATAGGGGATAGGATAGGGGGTAGGGGATAGGGGGATAGGGGGATAGGGGGATAGGGGATACGGGGATAGGGGGATAGGGGGATAGGAGGCTAAGTTGGAAAGTAAAATACTGAGCTCCCCAGAGAAACTTAAACACCCCCACAGGGAATATCATAGGCAAAGAGGATAAACTTATACTGGATTGGGGTGGTCCACACAGTAGTGTTGGCCTATGGAGGTTTCCAAAACACCTGTTGGTGCCGCTGCTCTGCGATACGGTTCTCGGAGCCCATGGGATCATGGGCTCTCATAAGGGCAAATTGCCCTAATCAAACCCGCAGGCAGAGCTGTAACCTATGAGCCCTTACAGACATGTGAGTGGGTAACGTGGGTGTTACTCTCCGGTTATCCCTGTAGGGGTTCCTGCAGTTTAAGGCTTTCACATCCCCCCATCTCCAGACTGTGTAAATGGCTCCATCAGGGTTAGATGGGCTAAAAAAAGACTCCCCGCTTCTTCTCCAAAGACTGTGGGGAACGTTCGTCCACCAGCCCAGGTGGTTCTGGGAGCCTGATGAGACTTGACATGCCAGCGGTTGAGGGAGTGAAGTTTAGGGCAGTGTACAGTTCTGGTGAGTGATGTGCTCTCGTCATGTCTGCCAACAACTCTACTGCACAATTACGGAATAGCCATGGAAAACCGACAATGTAGATGGAGATTGGGGACAGATTATTAAAGGGAACGTCCACCCCCTGGTGGGTGTTAAGCCGGAGCCCCAAGCTAGAGTCGTTTTGGTTTATAATGTTTAAATCTGCTCCCAGCATGAGAAATCACATTACAAGTCCGCGATCCACCGCCGCGGCTCTGCACTGGATCTACTTCCGGGTAAGGCAGTCAAGGTAGTGACGTCACGGCCAATCACTGGCTGCCATCCGGACAAGCCTCACTGCAGCTGCTCGAGCAGCTCACACTGGAGAGGAGTGGCCAGACGGGAAGCGGCGGTGGATCACGGACTTGTAAGGTGATTTCTCATGCTGGGAGCAGAATTAAACACAGAAGGGTCCCAAACATATTAATTTTTCCAGAGGAGGTGAACATTCCCTTTAAACTTTGATAATGTAAAAAATTAACGATGATCAATTGTTATTACACATCGTTATATACATGCTGTTTTTTACACAGAAATCGATATTTACAATTGTTATATTACACGGCTGTTATTTACATAGAAATCGATATTTTAGACAATCGTATATTCACTGCGTTATTTTACACCAGAAACGATATTTTACACATCGTTATATTACACCGGCTGTTATTTTACACAGAAATCGATATTTTACACAATCGTTATATTACACGCTGTTATTTTACACAGAAATCGATATTTTACACACATCGTTATTACACTGCTGTATTTTTTACTAG
Organism: Hymenochirus boettgeri; assembly: GCA_019447015.1. Lineage (NCBI taxonomy): Eukaryota > Metazoa > Chordata > Amphibia > Anura > Pipidae > Hymenochirus > Hymenochirus boettgeri. The sequence goes on from JAACNH010001334.1 coordinate 46,655, forward strand.
AAATCGATATTTAGACAATCGTTATATTACACTGCTGATTTGTACACAGAAATCGATATTTACACAATCGTTATATTACACGGCTGTATTATTTTACACAGAAATCGATTTTTACACAATCGTATATTACAAGGCGTATTTTACACAGAAATCGATATTTTACACAATCGTTATATTACACGGCTGTTATTTTACACAGAAATCGATATTTTAGACAATCGTTATATTACACTGCTGTTATTTTACACAGAAATCGATATTTTGCACAGTCGTTATATTACACGTCTGTTATTTTACACAGAAATCAATATTTTACACAATCGTTATATACAAGCTGTTATTTTACACAGAAATCGAATATTTTACACAATCGTATATTACACGGCTGTTTATTTACACAGAAACGATAATTTTACACAATCGTTATATTACACAGCTGTTATTTTACACAGAAATCGATATTTACACATCGTTAATTTACCACTGCGGTTATTTTACAAAAAAATCGATATTTTATTACACAATCGGTATATTACACGGCTGTATGTCATTACATTAGAAATCGATATTTTACACAATGTTATATTTACATGCTGTTATTTTACACAGAAATCGATATTTACACAATGTTATATGACATGCTGTTATTTCACAAGACAGAGAAATCGAGATTTGAACAATCGTTATTATACACGCTTTATTTACACGGAATCCGATCATATTTACACGGTTATATACGTGTTATTTTACATAGAAAATCGATATTTATTTTACACAATCGTTAGATTACACTGCTGTTATTTTACACTATGAAATCGATATTGTACACATTGTATATTACCACAGGCTGTTATTTACACAGAAATCTATATTTTACACAATCTGTTATATTACAGAGAACGCTGTTATTTACATTAGAAAATCGATATTTTACACAATCGTTATATACACTGCTGGTTATTTTAACACAGAAATCGATATTTTACACAATGTTATATTACAACACGGCTGTTAGTTTACACAAACCCACAGGCACTTACAGAGACCTACAGATACTTACAGATACCCACAGGCACTTACAGAGACCCACAGATACTTACAGATACCCACAGGCACTTACAGA
>JAACNH010001334.1:47979-83138 GCA_019447015.1 Hymenochirus boettgeri
ATATTAAATTACATTTCTTTTTTATTTTTTATTTTTATTTATTTGCTAATTTTATTATTATTACGTACGTTTATTATTATTATATTGTATATTTATTACTAATGTTTATTATTAATTACAGTACGTTTATTATTATTATATTTATATTTATTACTAATGTTTATTATTAATTACAGTACGTTTATTATTATTATATTTATATTTTTACTAATGTTATTATTTTACGTACGTTTATTATTATTATATTTATATTTATTACTAATGTTTTATTAATTACAGTACGTCTTATTATTTATATTTATATTTATTAACTGTTTATTATTATTACAGTACGTTTATTATTATATATTTTGATATTTATTGCTAATGTTATTATAATTACAGTACGTTTATTATTATTATATTTATATTTTTGCTAATGTTTATTATTAATTACAGTACGTTTATTATTATTATATTTATATTTATTGCTAATGTTATTATTAATTACAGTACGTTATTATTATTATATTTATTTATTGCTAATGTTTTATATTTAATTACATTACGTTATTATTATTATATTTATTTTATTGCTATGTTTATATTAATTACAGTACGTCTTATTTTATTATTTTATTATTGCTAAGTTTATTATTATTACAGTACGTTATTTTTTTATTTATATTTTATTTTATTGCTATGTTTTTATTTTGTACGTTTATTTTATTATATTTATTTTATTGCTTGTTTTTTTTACGTACGTTTTATTTTATTTTTATTTTGCTATGTTTATTTATTACTGTTTTTTTAATATTTATATTTATTGCTAATGTTTATTATAATTCCAGTACGTTTTTTATTATTATATTTATATTTATTCTAATGTTTATTATTACTTTACAGTACGTTTATTATTATTATATTTATATTTATTGCTAATGTTTTATTATTAATACGTACGTTTTATTATTATATTTATATGCTAATGTTTATATTATCAGTACGCTATTATTTATATTTATTTTACTAATGTATTATAATTACAGTACGTTTTATATTATTTATATTTATTGCTATGTTTATTATTAATTCAGTACGTTTATTATTTTATATTTATCATTTGCGGAACATTCCTGTTCTTCTATTTCTTCTTCTTTCTTTTCTTTCTTCCGTTTTCTTCTCCGCTTTTTGGACCGTATCTCCTCCACGGTTTTTGAGCTAGAGACATGAATTCGGTACAGACTTGCGGGCTATAGGAGAAGTTGCTATCTTCTAGCTAAGGAATCCACGGAAGTTTTACCACGTTATCTGTGAATTTCAAGAATTCCCAGTTACCCAGTTACTTGTTTTTCAGCTTCTTTAGAGAAGGACATTGTACAATCTGCCATGGACGAGGTGATGGCTCTCACCTGCATACGATTTGTAGCCCGTGACAAGGAGAGCGACTACCTAGGATTCGTCCCTATGATGGGTGAGTAGGTCATGTGTATATGTAATGAAAGGTATTTAAATTAATCTCCTAATAGGGTATAGAATACCGAGGGTCATTAGTGGTTGGAAGCTACGTTGGTTGGTTGCCTATAGTAGCATCTTCCTGTTACCCTTTATTCACAATACTGAGTAATGAGGGCATTTTATCCCATTAACCTTTAGTTGACTCCTACAGTAAAGGGGAACCAAGTTGGATTAGGAAGGTTTAAAAACAAGCACAGGATACCAGCTCTAAGTGCATCCTGTAAGAAGCTATGGAGCTGGAAATGTTGTTTTTCTTGCCTGCAGTAGCTGAGTGCTGTCACCACTGCCCACTGCACTGTCCCTCTCCGTGTGGTGTCTGTGTTTTCCAGACCTAGATCTGGGTTAGACAGAAAGTCCATTAATTAATGGCATACTCCCCCACCAATAACCTGGACATTAAGGGAGCTAGGGCTAAACAGAAGCAAGAAGCATAACCTTTTAACCACTGTATCTCCTGACAAAGGCTCAGAAAAGAGACAGGTGAAACAACAACTGGTTATTTTACTCTCTTGTTTGGAGGCCATAGTTCTGCTTGGAGGTGGATGGGTGTCTAGAGTGCTGCCGCTCTGATCTGGTGCTGTACAAAGTTCTTTGCTTCACTGATTCCATCTGAAGGACATGAAGTCATTTTCATTACATGTTTGTGTCATTTCATAAAGCCTCAAACTCAGTCTGTCTTCTCTGGCAAAGGGTGGGTGGCAGGGTCGAACGCAGCCCTTTCATCCAGCTCTTAAATGTGATTTTCTAACAGTAAATTGGACGCAGAGGTCATTTTAATTAATGAATCAAAGACATGAAATGTTATGAATAAACAGAAGTAAGTGGACTATCTTTCCCCAACGTCTTTATATCTCATCAAATTGCTTTTATGTTTCATGCTTAGGACACGACGCTTGTTTATACCCCGTCGTAAAAGGATAATGTTTTTAAACTTACTAGATACTATTACTAATACTGATGCCCCTTTTATCTCCCAGGTGTTGGTCCTACATTGGACGTGTTGGAGGTGCCCAAGATGTGTCCCTCATGAAGACGGTTGTCTAAGCCGGGGGGTAATTCAACACAGCTTCTTCATTCCTGGGGTTCCAGCATGAGCAGTGCAGACGGCAGATGAGGTAGAGCATAGAGAAATATATCCGCATCATTGAAGAACATTAGCCGAGGTGAGGGATATGTATATAGGACGCTGATCACTGTTGTGAGATCATTGGAAACAGGGATATGAAGGAAATGTCCAGCACGGTCACTTCTCCCTTGTTTCCTCCTTGTGGGTCCCTGGTCTTTATTCCCTGGTAGGTCCTATCAAGTCATTGCATGGAGATGTATCATTTGGGTCAGACACCATTAGATTTTGTAGATCGATGATCTTTCTTTCCGTAGCACAAGCAGAAAACCGTGAGGGGCACACTTGAAGTTTGAATCACCAAATCTTTCTATTAAATCGCAAGCACTGGGGGTACAGGGTTAAACCGATATATTTTTCATTATGGATCTGTTAAACATTCGTCTTACTAAAACCCCTTCCGCTTCAACAACATGTTCTATCTCCAGGCTCAAGGGACCACTATGGGGCAACTTTTGCCCCCCTATAATAAACATATTTGTGGCAAAGTTTGAAAAAGAGCATGTGTTGGAGAACGGAAGGTTTAAGCTAAAATAAAAAGGTATGTCTGTTATGTTGAAATCTTCTTGGTTTTGAAGGGTGATCTTGCAACATTAAAAAGTTTGAGATGTTCATGAATGAGGTCCACCCCACTTTGAAATTTACCCTCACTTATGACAAAAAATGTATGAATTACCTGGATGTATTAATGGTAAAAAATGAAGGAAGTTTGTCTACAGATCTGTCCATAAAACAACTGACTGACCATAACAATATGCTTGGAACTGACAGTTTCCACCCTGAGAAAACCATTAAGGGCTTACCCTACAGCCAACTACTAAGGGTTCGGAGAATTGTAAGTAAGGACGACCTCTGTGTGAACAATTTATTACAAGGTGTTATAACAAACAAAAGGAACACCACAAAGGGACATTCCCACGTTTAAACGGTTGCAACTGCAACTCCATAATAAAGGAGATTTAATACACCATCCCAGTAAAGGGACAAAAATTCAGTTAAAGGATTTGCCACGTGTAATACAAAGGGTGCGATGCGAAAGGGACATGTGGGCAAAACTAAAAGAGATAAGAACTGGATAAGTGAACACAAAAGGACATTAAAACCTATCAGGGAGATTCAATAATATCGTTTAAAATGGTCTACTTTTGCCCAACCAATCAGATTTTATTTAACATTTGAAAGCTAACTCTGATTGGTTGGGGAAAAATTAGCACCATTTTAAACGAGAACTTTTATTGAATAACTCTGTATGACGGTTCTAGTTCTAGATATGAGACGCCCATTAGTAGACACTGCCTTCAACACAAACATCAGTTTAGACAAATGAAATGGCAGGTTTGAATATCTTCCTTAAGGCAGGTAGAAGCGCTTCTTATTTTGTAACCTATTGTTGCTACATCAGTAAAAATGAAAAATGTATCTATGTAATTGCTTTACAAATATGTAGTAAGATTTAGATGCAATGTTTCATTGGAATAAGTTAGAAATACTGCCATCATGTGGTGAAAAGAAATATGACACAAAGTATTTATTTCTTTATGGTACCAAGGAGTCATTCTGGCATTAGGAATTGTTTACTAGAAGTTTCAAACCGGACTCTTACACTCCACGGGACCTTTCTGTTTTTAAAGGTTTGGAAGCCTTTTTTGACATAAAGCACTTTTATTGGACATAAAGCGCTTTTTATTGGACATAAAGCACTTTATTGGACATAAAGGTTTAGGATTGAACTATTATCCAACTTTGCATTTTGAACAATGGACTTAAGTGATCCATGGACATTGATGGATCAACACTTTTTGATTTAGGATAAACACTTTCTTTCAACCCAGGTGGCTGTTTTACCACTCCCCCCTGTAATGGGAAGAGGGGCTTCCCACAATGTGGCTTAAAAAGGGAGGTGGGTTTGCATTTGGGTTACACCTGATGAAGGGGACAAGTGATCCCCGAAAGGTTGTGTGTTGTGATTTATAAAGATTTTGTGATTCACACTTTAAGTGTGCCCCTCACAGAGAGTGCCTAGCCCAAAAACCAACATTGCAATCTTTCTTTCTGTGACTATGGTGGATGACTTATTTCCACTAGACCAGATGTTTGAAAACTATAACTCCCTGCACTAGACACTTATTATATGTACAGAAAATCCCTCATTATGTATTGAGATACCAGTAACTTCTTCCCATGCTTGGGTCTCAGAATGTTTCATCCTTCCCCCCATAGACAAAGAACGAAATTTCTACAAAATGACCACCCAGAACCTGGAAGGCCGTACGACTACATGTCAGTTCTACATTATGGGAGTAATTATTTCCGCCCCCACTGGGGGAGTTTTTTGTGCTGTAGACCTCTTTGTTACTGTCCCCCCCCTTTTGTATCTACTCCCCCTCTCTCGATCATATCATTAGCGTGTCTGATAACAAATCGTGTATTTTCGCAAACGCAAAAAATCGTGGCAGTGTGGCATAGCCCTTACTGTGAATATCACAATACAATAACATTTGTAGAGCGCTTTTCTCCTAAAGGACTCCAGGAGATTATATTCCTATTTCTCCAGTTAAAGGCCACATTTAATTAGACTCTTTGGTGTTGTCCTGTTCTACACCACCGCTCCTGCTTATTTCATAATAGATTCGCTTTTGCAAGTGGGGCTGGCAAACCAACCCTGGAACCAACTGGGGATCCCCGCACTCTGATTGGTCAGCGCATTGGCTTGAGCTCTTTGGATGTAATGAAGATAAATAACTTTATCGGTGCAGTTAAGTGTTTTGTTTACTGTCAATGACCAGAGATTGTCTGTAATAATGACTACAAGATCAACCATGTCCCACAACCTTTATTGTTGGTTTTGCTGTACCCCCTTCTTAACTGACTCCTCCTTCCATCTGACATGACTTTCTGAAAGTCAAGCATGCTCAGTAATCACTATGAGGCAGCATTGGAAGAGGGAGTTTCCTACCATTCAATTCACACATACCAACGGTAACTATTTCAGTTACAGCAAAGCCCTGTGTGGCTATCAGGACTTCATAAAAGTTACTTGCAAGACGGCCATGTAGAATAATTGGCTTGTGATGTGACAGTAATTACCGGAGACACATCCCATCTTTCTTTTCATTACAGACCTGTGCAGAACTTGTCCCCTGATCATATGGCGAGTTCTTATGGGATTCCAACATGTATCCGAACACTTCCACGTGTGTCTGGCTCATCCGTGTTCCAGAAGGAAAGGTAAAGGGTCATACCAGTCATTTTACAGGGACATTCACCCAGAGCCACACGTAGTTATAAAGCCAGCTACAGCTTCGGTTATCGGCTATCGCTATCGGTTATCGGCTATCGGCTATCGGTTATCGCTATTGGCTATCGTTATCAGCTATCAGCTTCGTTATCGCTATCGGCTATCGCTATCGGTTATCGGCTATCAGCTATCGGCTATCAGCTATCGGCTATCAGCTATCGGCTATCGGCTCGGTTATCGGCTTCGGCTATCGGTTATCGGCTTCGGCTATCGCTATCGGTTATCGTTTATCAGTTGCCGTTAAATACTTACGTGCGCACAGCTGGCTGCAAAAGTGTCTCGTCAGGTATTTGCACAGCCGAGGCAAACCAAGGCTTAAAGTTGCGATAACGACGTAAATTGGTTAGCGCTACTTTAAGAGCATAAAAGAGTGATGTGTGGCTGCAGTGGCTCCTGGTAAATGGGGCCACTTTATAAGGCCCAAGAAGTTTAGTTATTTGATCTCAGCACAAACCCCGTGGTATCAATTATTACCTACAGGGAGGGAAAGTATTTGATCCCCTGCTGATTTGTATGTTGTGGCCTCTGACAGAGAAATGACCAGTCTATAATTGTAATGGTCGGTTTTTGTAGGTGTGGGAGACAGAATACCAACACAAATCTCTAAAATCAGGGCAAGAAAGTCTGAGATTGTAATGAGTTAAAAAAAACTCCCCTACAGAGACCTACAGATACTTACAGATACCCACAGATACTTACAGATACCCACAGGCACTTACAGAGACCTACAGATACTTACAGATACCCACAGGCACTTACAGAGACCCACAGATACTTACAGATACCCACAGGCACTTACAGAGACCTACAGATACTTACAGATACCCACAGATACTTACAGATACCCACAGGCACTTACAGATACCTAAGATCTTACAGATACCACAGATACTTACAGATACCCACAGGAACTTACAGATACCTACAGATACTTACAGATACCCACAGATACTTACAGATACCGACAGGCACTTACAGATACCTACAGATACTTACAGATACCCACATATACTTACAGATACCCACAGGCACATACAGATATTAATAGGTACCCACAGGCACCTTCAGATACATACAAATACATACAGATACCCACAGGCACTTACATAGACCTACTGATACTTACAGATACCCACAGATACTTACAGATACCCACAGGCACTTACAGATACCCACAGATATTTACAGGTTACCCACAGGCACATACAGATATTAACAGGTATCCACAGGCACCTTCAGATACTTACAGATACATACAGATACTTACGGATACCTACACACAGCAATGGATACCTAGAGACACCAACAGATACTTACAGATATCTACAGACACTATATTTGTAGGCCAGGTACACACTTTACCAAATCTGTCTACAATGGCCAAAAGAATGAAAAACTAAGGGGACACCAAGCAGTAATAATCTGCAAAACAAACACCATTTATTGCACGTTTTGTACTTTATTTAGCAAGGACTGTCTATATTCTCTATGGCTGATGGCACCAAGAAATGTGTTTAAAGGTCCATTAATCTGCATTTTGTAGAATTTGTGCTGATTGTTGGGGCTCAGAAAGGTTTCTCCTATCCTGGCTGCACCATCCTCCTCCCTATCCTGGCTGCACCATCCTCCTCCATAAAAAATTTAATTTTAGGGTGGACATACCCTTTAACATTATTTTCCTTGGAAGTAAGGTAGGCAGTACAACTTATTAAACTAAGATATCTGTAGCGTAAAGATTGTAATCTCTTTAAGGCAAGGACCTCATTGCTTATGCTCCAAGATAAAAATATTCATATAGAATGCCAATTATTATAAATTATAGAGACCTGCGTGACCTGCTGCCACACATTTGAATAGCTTCAGAGAGGGTTAAAGGGAATCACCACCCCTAAAACCAAAAACCTCCGATGAGGTAGGAAATCCCCCCTAACCTATACCTCACTAGGTATAAAACCCCAAAATCAGCTGCTAAAGGTACTTACCAGCCTTTGTTCCTTCTGATGCTCTTCCATACCAAACAGCAAAAGGGGCAATAGCGCGTCTGTGATTAGCGGAGACTCGACCAATCACTGACGTGGCTGACGGTCCGGCCCCTTCTGCTGCTTTGTGTGGAGAAACAGTAGAAGGAGCAGAGGGAACAGCAAGTACATTTAGGAGCACATATCAGGGTTTTAAACAGAGTTTAGGGTTGGGTAGGGACCTTATCAGAGGTTTCCTCTTTGCCTGGGACCTGGAGGGAGGGGGGAGAGCTCCACTGTGCATGCCACAAGCCTCTCAGAGCACAGGAAGAGGCAGATACGGATTACACATTTATAGAGGCTTCCTATGGTAGGGACCTTTAAAAACTACACAGCGGTCCCAAGAGTGGCGCAAGTGTTAGTTGGGGGGGGGGGGGGGGGTAGTTGGTGTACATGGCCTTTAAACATCAGACCTGGAACCAAAATGCTCTGGGCTCATGACCTGACAAAACAAGGAGCCATCTAGAAAAGGGATGATTTTGGTGTGAAGTGACATGGAACCAATTCTCCACATATTGAAACAGGAAAGGGACCTGGATTGCTGCAACTTGAACCACGTCTGAAACCTCTATGGGATGACCAGACACTGGTCCCAATAAAAGAATTTCTCCTGTATCTTTACTATTTGAATAAAAATACACATGCAATACACATAAAAGTGAAAAGCCTTCCAACCCCGTCAAGGTAACCCTAGTATGGAAGGTCCTAACAATTTACCTTGGGTCATTTATCTGGGCTGACACTCCCTGACCTTGCATTGGATTAGTATTGAAGACTATCACTTCCCCCCGCCTACTGGCTTTTAACAAGGAGGGAAGAGGCCTCTCATCCAATGCTTAGTATTCAAGGTGTAAAACCTCCAATTAAAGGGACTTGTAGGGGGTGCTACTACCACATGGAAGCTTGGTCAATCTTCCTGCAGAGAAACTCTGCTACAATATATACACAAAAGGGGGCTGTGGGAGCACTCATGGGGCAACATTATTATAACAGAGTGGAAGTTTTATGGATCTAACTAAAACATTAGAACAAACAAGAAAAGAGATGATCAATACACATTCCTGGGCCCCATATCATATCTGTGCTAGTGCAAACAGTAAAAACATTGACGTGATTGGAAGGCTTTTCACTTTTATGCATTAAATTGTAACTAAAACCCCCCCATGTTTTTACTGATTGTAAATAACAAAAATGTAGAAGGTAAACAGACAGGAAGGTGAAGATACACAAATCAGGATTAACGTAAATAGAAAGCAGCAAACTCTTTCCCAGCACGTTTCCAGAATATTCTTGGCACAATTAAAGGGATTAAAGGAAGTCTTCAGGCTAAATCACATTTATAGCTGCAGAATAGCCCAGAAACCATTGATTAAAACAATATATCACTTGTTCTACTTCTTCCCAATAATATGGCATTATAAGATATAAAAATATTTTACTACATTAAATAGAACGAATACCTTTGCACTTCCTCCACTTCTTCGCACAAAGGGATACAAAGTAGCCGATTGGATAGCTGCTCTCTCTCTGTCTCAATGAAGCACACTTAGCATATCCAGTCATAAAACAGGGGAGGGGCTTTGTGGGAAGCAAGATAAATCTTATATTGTTGAATTTCTAAACACATATCACACAGAAAGTGATGCATCTTTTAATTAGCTTATCTGGATCATAAATTAGGAAATGTGAAAGCCTAGGTTAACAAGAACCGGGTTTTTTTTAAGTGGCTGCTACAAGGAAAATGCTGCAAAGCAAACTAATGATGTTTGTGTGAACATAGCCTTAGAGTGCCACAAGGCTGTGCGAGGTAAAGGACAAAATATTGTTATATAATCAATATATAGTGAATAATGTAACACTGTACACAACTATAAATTATAAGGATTTCCCTCAAGGCTTTCTATGACCATATAAAATAAAAGGTGTATGTGTATATAGTAACAAAGAATTGGAGGTTGTATAAAGACATACATCCATCTAGTCCAACTGTTATACCCTACCCATAATGTCTGTATAACAGTTACATAGTAACATAGTATTGGAGGTTGTATAAAGACATACGTCCATCTAGTCCAACCTTTATACCCTACCCATAATGTCTGTATAACAGTTACATAGTAACATAGTATTGGAGGTTGTATAAAGACATACGTCCATCCACTCCAACCCATCTAGCAATATCCTCATTTCCTGCCTAACTGTTGATCCAGAAGAAGGCAAAAAAATCCCCTTATTAATTTAGTTGCCCTTCTCTGAACCCTTTTTATTTCAAAGATGTCCTTTTTGTCTCATAGGATTCCAAAAGTGCACTGCATATTCCAAATGAGCCCAAAAGGGCTAGTGGATGGGCCAAATATATACAAATCCATTGACATTTAATGAGCCATATACCTTCCCAAACCACCCTCCCCTAATTGTACCCAGATTATGGACCTAAACCACTAGGGTTTGCTCTGATTTCCCCAAACCATGCCATGAAATACCAGCTTGCAGTGCTGCACCCTTCTTTGAGTCCAGGATTACTCCAGAGCGCTTTGCTTTCGGGTCCCTGGTGCAATCACGCAGGCAGTGTTATATGCCTATAAACTCTCATTGCCGGAGACTTTTTTGCCATTAGCTGCACCATTACATTCCGCGTTAGCCACAAAGCCGCGGCAATGAAGAAGTTTAAATTCCACTTACTGATATAACATCATTTAGCAAACCCCAGAAAAGGAGACCTGTGACTCTTGGTGCATCACCCTGCTTGTGTCTTCCAATTGATTACTGGTTGGTTTTGGAAAGGGGTTGGACCCAGCCCAGCTCTAGATGGTCCTTACCTATTAGAGATGGGGCTTGGTTTAGAAGGGTTGGGTCTGGTTAAGTTCTCCTTTAAGTAATAAATATCCTGGCCCCAGGCAAGTGAGAATTACATAAGGTAGCCCTTCCACATGGAAGCCAATCCTGAGGTTTAGGTAAAACCAGATCAGTTGTGGTATTATATGTAAAGCAAACGAGGATGTCAAGACTTCATTTGTGTTGCTTAAATCAGATATATGTTGACACAGGTACCACAATGTTAATCCAGGCGAGATAGAGACACAAGTACGACATTAATTCACAAGAACAAGCACTTACTGAAAATACGATAAGGATTACAATGAATTAATATCAAACGTTATCAGTGATGACATAACGGAGTCCGCCAACCCAATAGCAACGAATCCTAGGAAATTTCCTACTGACAATGCAGCTTATGACATCACAATCTAAAAGTTTATTTATTGGATATAAGAATGATCCAATGAGCAGTAAAAAGAGTTTTATACATTGATTGTTTTTCTGTTATCCTTGGTTTATTTATTTTCCTTAATGCACTGTCACATCCACTGGTTACAAGTGTGGAAATAATCATATTAAAATGAATGCTGGGAAAGGAACGAGGGTCATTGATTGCAGTAAATATCTAGAACAAGGGCAGGTGAAAAAAATGAACAATTACAAAAAATAACCTATTCTCTTAAACCAAAGATACAAAACAGGCATTGAATTAAATATGTGTTTTTGTTTATATAAATATAGGTCTGCATACACATGCACACTTTTGTTCAGGTAATACACTTCTCCCTGATTTTCTTATATTATTTCTTTAATAAGTTAAACATTAGGTTAAACATAAGGGTGTTGGAACCTTTCCCTAACCACACCAATGGCATCAACAAAAGGAGAAACCACATGAAACTACTGTACAAATACTCCTAAGAGCTTTGGGATAAAAAAAAAAAAAAAACAACTTGTAAGCAAGTGAAAACTATTAAAATCTGACATTCCACCAGGATTTTGCGGTGAGAACGTTGAGCCCATGGCTGTTCCAAGGTTCGGTGAAGAAGCTTATTTTAGTTTTCAGCCTGTTCCTGATGTCCTGGTTATTACAAATGTTCAGTATCTGCACAATAAAAAAGACAATGCTCTGCAAATTCTTGGTGTGGATAAGCTGATTTCTTGTTTCACTTGAAATAGTCTTTAGTTTCCTTTCCTATAAGAAAGAGGAATCTACTTGCACACTTGGACATGGATGTGCATTCATAATACCAAATGAACAATGATAGAAAAGAAAAAAAAATCACAATGAGGTAACACAGGAAGTTACAAAGACACTCATATACATTAATGTTACATATCAAGTCCAGGTAAGCAGAGCTGCATGTATATAGAAATAAGAAAATGCTACACATCATGCTATATAGACAATGGGAGGTAGGCTTATGGGAAAGAAGATCTTTCAGAGGAAAAGTGATTAGATCTTCCATAAAATAAAGTCCAAGTGGAGTTGGCACTCAGTAGGGATGACCTTACTATGAAAAACAGATCAGAGAAAGAGCGAGAATCTGGAATAATAAACAAAAAGTGAGAACAGATTTAGGTTAATGAAATGTGATTAGTGGTCAACCTATAGAACTAGTTTCTGTGTGATACACCCCAGGGTTGTTTAAGAGTAATAATCATACTCTGGTGACCCTCACCGTTTGCCTGCACCTTCATATTAAAAATATTGTTTGGTAAATAACATATGAAAATCCAGCACCGAGAACATTTGTGTTTGCTGGAAGTTCTAGGCTCTTCTTGTGGTCAGTCAAATGTTATGCAACAGATGCACTTAAGTCCATGAATATGGGGTGTTGACTGTACCATCAAGAGTCCCAGTCCTTGGACCACACTGATGCCCACAGACTGAAGCTGGCTCTGGAATCTCTGGCCAGGTGCCCATGTCATCAAACAGTCCTGGAATTTGTTTCCATTTTGGATTTCGCTGACATCCGCCGTTGTTCACACAAAACCGGGTTTCACAGAGGAACGGCGACAATTCGGACAGCCGCGGGTTCCATTGGTTTGAAGGCACCTAAAAGGGGAACCACAAAAACACATTTAATTCTCTGCAACAATATTTGTTCGAGCCCTCGAGTTGTAAATATAGAGATCAACAGGGAATAATGGAAACCTGTCAATACTAAAGAAAATCGGTTGAATTGCAGTGCTGTGGCTCAGTGCTTAGCCTTGCAGCATTAGGGTAATCCTCCCTATGCCCCCATCGTGTACAAGTATTGTCTGCTCTCCCTGTAACTGCAATGGGGGGGTTCTATATTATCATAGGCTATACTGATAGATTATGTGTGTGAGATAACATTTTAGATTGTAAGCTCTTTGGGGCAGAGTCTGTTGTAAATGGATGAAATAATTGTAAAGTGCTGTATATGATAAATAAATGACTATGGTTCAGCCTGTCTGGTTGAGTAACTAAGGAACCTTTACATAGAACTGAATTCACCTTAGATGGAATACGTGGGAGCAGGGCAGAGCCTGGAGCTGACAGTTCTTCTCCCCGATCGACTCTCCACACATTCCGCAATATAATTCCATCTCTTCCACACATTCGTGAAACCGTACGACATGTGTGCGAAGCTCTCGCTGTTGCTGCTTTGACCGGAATATGATCTCACACAGGCAATGGACTTTCAGCAGGCAGAGCTGGGAAAGAGAAGAACAGGCCACGATATGAACACGATTCCTGCACAAGATGTGATAAAACAGCTTCTTATAGGTTCATTTCTGGATCCAGTCTCATTTCTGTTACAGTTTCAATGTTTGTCTGCACTGATTGGTAGCGAGAGGCAGGAAAACCAAAACAGGGAGAAAAGTGAAGCTGGATACATAGACAAACCTGTAATGTCAGTAGATAGATCCCTTCATTGTATTATTGGGGGGTCAACGTGAAGGAATTCCCAAGTTATTTTGAGATTGAAGAAGAGAAAATTAAAGGACAACCAAGAAATAGGGTTAAAATAACAATGAATGCGTGATAGTGAACAGGAATACTTTAGTGAATGGGAACATGTTAGTAGATGGAATTACGTTAGTGAACGGGAGTACATTAGTGAACAGGAATATGTTAGTGAATGGAATTACATTAGTGATAATAGTGAATGGGATTATGTTAGTGAATGGAAGTATGTTAGTGAACGGGAGTACATTAGTGAACAGGAATATGTTAGTGAACGGAATTACATTAGTGATAATAGTGAATGGGATTATGTTAGTGAATGGAAGTATGTTAGTGAACGGGAGTACATTAGTGAACAGGAATACTTTAGTGAATGGGAACATGTTAGTAGATGGAATTACGTTAGTGAACGGGAGTACATTAGTGAACAGGAATATGTTAGTGAATGGAATTACATTAGTGATAATAGTGAATGGGATTATGTTAGTGAACAGGAGTACATTAGTGAACAGGAATATGTTAGTGAACGGAATTACATTAGTGATAATAGTGAATGGGATTATGTTAGTGAATGGAAGTATGTTAGTGAATGGGAGTACATTAGGGAACAGGAATATGTTAGTGAACGGAATTACATTAGTGATAATAGTGAATGGGATTATGTTAGTGAATGGAAGTATGTTAGTGAACGGGAGTACATTAGTGAACAGGAATATGTTAGTGAACGGAATTACATTAGTGATAATAGTGAATGGGATTATGTTAGTGAATGGGAGTATGTTAGTGAACGGGAGTACATTATTGAACAGGAATATGTTAGTGAACGGAATTACATTAGTGATAATAGTAAATGGGATTATGTTAGTGAATGGAAGTATGTTGGTGAACGGGAGTACATTAGGGAACAGGAATATGTTAGTGAACGGAATTACATTAGTGGTAATAGTGAATGGGATTATGTTAGTGAATGGGAGTATGTTAGTAAACGGGAGTACATTAGTGAACAGGAATATGTTAGTGAACGAAATTACATTAGTGATAATAGTGAATGGGATTATGTTAGTGAATGAGAGTATGTTAGTAAACGGGAGTACATTAGTGAACGGGAATATGTTAGTGAATGGAATTACATTAGTGATAATAGTGAATAGGATTATGTTAGTGAATGGAAGTATGTTAGTGAACGGGAGTACATTAGTGAACAGGAATATGTTAGTGAACGGAATTACATTAGTGATAATAGTGAATGGGATTATGTTAGTGAATGGGTGAGCAGTCTAAATATACAGCCTAGGAGCAGCTCTAATGTTCAGCCCCAGTAAGCAGTCTAGGTTCAGCCCAGTCAGCAGTCTAGGTACGCCTAGTGAGCAGTCTAGTATGTATCAGTAGCACAGGTACAGGTCTAGGTGTACAGTAGCCCAGTTTATATTGCAGTACTAATTACAGTCCTAGTGAGCAGTCTTGGTGTAGTCACCTAGTGAGCAGTCTATAGACAGCCCGACAGTAGAGCTGCTAGGTACAGGGCATAGTGAGCTAGTTAGTCTAGTTGAACGGCACGAGTCAGCGTTAGTCAGACCCTAGTGAGCAGTTTTAGTGTGTACAGTCAGTGAGCAGTCTAGTACAGCCTATCCGAGCGTTTAGTGTGTTCAGCCCAGAAGCAGTGCTATTGACAGTCCTAGTGTACGTCTAGTGCATTTAAGCATAGTGTAGTTGTGTACAGCACAGGAAGCCTAGCGAAGCAGTCTTGTCAGTCTAGTGAAGCAGTCCTAATGTACAGCCTAGTGTCAGCAGTAAGAAGTTACAGCTGTTACAGCTAATGATAAGTAGTGAGCAGTCTACGTGTACAGCCTAGGGGAAGCTAGCGTACAGCTATGCAGGTAGCGTCAGCCTAGTGACAGTCTAGCTGTAAGCTAGTGAGCAGTCTAATATACAGCTAGTGAGCAGTCTAGCTAACAGCCTAGTGAGCAGTTTATTGTACCATATGAGCTTAGAAGTACGCCTAGGAGCAGTCAATTACAGCCTAGTGAGCAGTCTAGCTATACAGCCTAGTGAGCAGTCATAGGTCGCCTTGGTACAGTCTAGTAGAGTCAGTTATAACAGCCTAGTGAGCAGTCTACGTAACAGGACTATGAGCAGTCTAACTATACAGCCGAGTGGAGCAGTCTAGGTATGCAGCGTAGCATACAGTCTAGCATTACAGCTGTAGGTCTAGTGTACGCACTATTTTGTTTGAAGCAGTCTAGCGTACAGCCTAGTGAGCAGTCTACAGTTAACAAGCCTAGTGACAGTCTAGTACAGCCTAGTGAAGCAGTCTAAATTAACAAGCCTAGTGGGAGTCTAGTCACATAGTGAGCAGCCTAGATTAGCACCTGTGAGATCAATAGCGTAACCTAGCAGTTTAGGTCAGTCTATCGTATACAGCCTAGTGCAGTATAGTATTACAGCCTTAGTAGCACCGTCTAGCTTACAGCTGTGAAGCAGTCTAGGATATACTAGCCTACCCTGTAGAGCTTAGTGTCAGTCTAGCGTACCGCCTAGTGAGCAGATCTAGTGTACAGACAGTGAGCAGCTCGCCCTATGAGATTAAGCTAGGTGAGACAGTCACATATAGCATTAGTGAGCAGTCTAGCTGGACAGCCAGTGAGCAGTCTAGGTGACAGCCTAACAGTTAGAGTCAGTCTAGCATACAGCCTAGGTGAGCCAGTCTAGTATACCTTAGCTAGTGAGGCAGTTTAGTTTTATCAGTACAGGGACTAGTGAGCAGTTACAGCTATGACTAGGACGCCTAGTAGAGCGTCTAGTAACATCCTGGGCAGTCGTACAGCCTAGGAAGTAGGTACAGCCAGTGAGCAGTCTGTGTCAGGCCTATAGGCATTTACAGCCTAGTGAAGCAGTCTAATATACAGCACTAGTGAGCAGTCTAATTCATAAGCAGACTAAGTTAGCAGTATAGCATAGGTACGACTAGTGAGCAGTCTAATTCCCATAGCGCCTATGTCGGAAGCAGTCTAAGGACAGCCTAGTGATGCATGGTCAATTATACAGGCACTAGTGAGCAGTCTGAAATAACAGCCACAGTGAGCTAGTCTAGTTCAGCATGGAGTAGCAAATAAAGACATGGAGCAGTCTATGTCACAGCCTACGTAGCAGTCTATGTTGTCAGCCAGTAGCAGTCTAATGTACAGCCTAGTGGAGCAGTCTATTGACCAGCCCTACGTGCGTCTAATTTCAGCCTAGGAGCTGTTATTGTACAGCCTAGTTGAGCCAGTCTATGTACAGCATAAGACTAAGTACAGCAGTAAGACGTCTAATGTACAGCCAGTGAGCCAGTTAATATACAGGCATAGTGAGCGTCTAGTGTACAGCCTAGGACGCTCGTTAGATTGAGCAGTCTAATTACAGACAGTAAGCAGTCTAATCTACAGCCTAGTGCGCAGGTCTAATATACAGCTGAGCATCTATGTACAGTAGTGGCAGTAATATACAGGCTAGTGAGCAGTCTAATATACAGCCAGTGGAGCAGGTCATGAAGGATAATGAGTCTAATGTACAGGCCAGTAGAGCAGTCTAATGTACACGCCTATGGAGCAGTCTAATATACAATACAAATGTACACCTAATAGCTAGCAGCCAGTAGCAGTTAATATACAGCCTAGGGAGCAGATCTACAGCCAGGGAAAGCTATATGCCAGCCTAGTGAGCGTTCTATATACAGCCAGTATGAGCAGTCTATGTACAGCATAGTGAGCAGTCTAATCATACTAGACCTAGTGGCAGTCTAATATACAGCCTAGTGAGTAGTGCAGCCTAGTGGCTTAACAGTATGAGCAGAATACCCTGTGAGCAGTTAATCCGTGGATATAATATCAGCCCAGTGAGCCAGTCTAATATACTACGTGAGCGGGGGCTATTATGAGCTGTGAGCCAGTCTAATAATAGCGATAGTGAGCAGTCTAATATACAGCTAGTGAGCAGTTCTATTATTACGCCTATGTGAGCAGTCTAAATAGCCTGTGAACAGTTACCGAGTGGCGGTATTTAACATCAGTGAGCAGTCTATTTAACCATAGGTTTTAAAGCTAGTGAGCAGTCTAATATACAGACTAGTGAGCAGTCTAATATACAAGACTAGTGAGCAGTCTTAATGTACAGGACCAGTGAGCAGCAGTCTATGGTACAGGCCCTAGTGAGCAGTCTATGTACAGCAGTGGCAGTGCTAAAGTCTAAGCTGTAGCAGTCTCTATCAGACTAGAGAAGTCTAAGTATACCAGCCTAGGAGCAGTCAATATAAGCCTAGTGAGCAGTTAGTGTAACAGGCCTAGTGAGGCAGTTAGTGTACAGACTAGTGAGCAGTCTAAATACAGGACTAGGAGCGTCAGATCAATATAAGTCTAAAACAAGCCTAGTGAGCAGGTCTACATATACAGCCTAGTGGCGCTAATGCAGCAGAGCAGTCTAGATATACCAGCCTAGTAGCAATCTAAGATTAAAGCCTAGTGAGCAGTCTATTGTTCAAGACTAGTGAGAGCTAAGATTACAGCCTAGTGAGCAGTCTATTGATAAGGCCTAGTGAGCAGACTAATTACAGCGTAGAAGCTAGGTCAGTGAGCAGTCTAATATACAGCATAAGTGAGCAGTCTAGTGATACAGCTAGTGAGCAAGTCTGTATACCGACTAGTGAGCAGTCGAATTAATAGTACAGTCAGTAAGCTAGTAGTAGCAGTGCCCTTGAGAGTATAGTTACCCAACACAGCCCACCCTCGCACCACACGACAGCTAAGTACAGCTATGGTGCTAAGAAGCTAGTGAGCAGTCTATTTACAGCTAGTGGCAGTATTACCATGAAGCTAAATACACATAGTGGCCAGCTAATATTACAGGCCTTGTGAGCAGGCTAGGTACGAGCCTAGTGAGACGTCAATATATCAGCTAGTGAGCAGTTAATATACAGCCTAGTGAGCAGTTCTGTGTACAGCTAGGAGCGTTAAGTCTATATACGCCTAGGAACAGTCTAATATACAGCCTAGTGAGCAAGTCTAATATCAGCCTCGCGAGGCCGTCCCTAGATAGAGCAGGGACCAGTGTTCTGCTATACAGCCTAAGTGAGGAGTGTAATATCAGATCCAGCGGATCGACATACAGCCATGACATCTATAGTACAGACGTGCAGTTATATTATACGCCTAGATAGCGTTAGAGGAGTGATGCATTCTTGTACAGTCTATGAGCATTAAATCATCTAGAGAGGTCTAACTCTCCAGTAGTCTCTAATTCCATAGCTTTCTTTTCTGTTTTGTTTCTCGCTCTAGTGTGTAGTCTTATGTCAGACCTTTTTACAGCTTATGCTCCCCCAAGAGCTTTCTTAGCTCTTGTACGCTAGTAGCGTTATATTTCGCAGTGAGCACTTTGTAACCAGCTAGGATCTAGTTTCAGCTCGAGCCGACATCTAAATACGAATAGGCCAGTTACCTGTCCCTTGACATTCTCTCCTGTCTCGGGAGCGTACTACTTTTTACAGCCTGTAGCAAACAATTACAGTCCTAGTGAGTCGTCTATTAGTATCGCCAGAGAATCTATAGTTACGACACGTAGCATCTTATATCAAGGACTAGTGCAGCCAGTCTAGTATACAATGCCCTGGACTATTATTTAACATATCAACAGACGTGAGCATTCGATATAGTAGATACGTAGCAGTCAATATACAGCTGAGTGAGCTAGTCTATATACACTAGCAGGTGATACAGCAAGTAGTAGATTTGCACCGAGCAGTCAGTGTACAGCCTAGGACAGCTTGTACCGTGCATATTTTAAATAGGAGCAGTCAAACACCTAGTCGAGCAGTCTAATATTAACCCAGACATACCGTGGACCGCAGTCAATCATTACGCAGCTAGTGAGCAGCTCGAAAGATCACCGACGAGCCAGCACGATAGAGCCAGCAGTCTTGTAAGCTGGCGCAGGTTATTAAGCCTAGTGAGAGTCTATCATACTACAGCCTAGGAGCAGTACTAATATAAGCCGAGCAGAGTGTACAGCTAAGCAGAAATAAAGACAGCTGAAGCCCACCGCTACCCACCCCCCACCCCCCTACAGCCCCTAGGAGCAGTCTACACTATACGCCTAGATGGGACGCAGCTCTATTACAGACTGTGATATCAAACAGACTAGTGAGCCGGCAGTCTACACTATAAGCTCAAGTGAGCAGTATTACACCTAGGGCGATAAATACAGCATGGCAGTCATCGCCTAGGAGCAGGTCTGTAACTAGTGGCAGTCTAATAAACATGTCAACGCTAGTGAGCAGTCATACCCATAAGCTAGATACAAGCCTAGTGACGCTCTTAATATACAGATAGTGAGCATCTAATATCCAGCTAGTAGCAGCAATATCGCTAGTGAGCAGTCTAATATACCAGCCTAGGGAGGCAGTCTAAATATACAGAACTAGTGAGCAGTCTAACTATACAGCCTAGTAAGTTATTACAGCAGTACTTAATATACGTAGAACTAATTACAGCCTGTAGCAGTTATCAGTGGAGCAGGCTATAAGCTAGTGAGTAGTCTAATATACAGATATGATGGCGTCTAATAAAGCCTAGTGGCAGCTTAATATACAGCCTGAAAGTATCAGGGGATGAGCAGTCTAATTATACACGCTAGTGAGCAGTCTAATATACAGACTCTGAGCATACTAACAGCTATGCATTAATATACAGACTAGTGAGCAGTTAATATACAGCCAAGTTACCAGTCTATTGTCAGCCTAGTGACGCAGTCTAATATAACAGCTAGTGGAGCAGTCTAATATACAGACTAGGAGCAGTCTAATATACAGGCCTAGTGAGCAGGTCTAATATACAGCCAGGGAGATGTCTAATATACAGCTATTGAGCAGTCTATAATACGACTAGGTGAAGCAGTCTAATATAACGCCTATGAGCAGTCTATTGTAACAATACCAGGATGTTATCACCCATATGGCTACCATAGATGTTAAGTTTAGACTGTACATGGAAATCCCTCGAGTGGAAAGCTAAACCACATCAAAACTAAAAACAAAACCACGGAGGGACTTTACACAGTCGGTGAATAGACAAGTGCAGAATATTGGCCTTAGTCTTCCAATTGCCATTCCTACCACGTTTAGGAGGACACCTGGTACTGTCCAGACCAAATCCCCACAGAGCAATTAACATTTTTTAGAAATGAGCAGTCTAGTATTTAATGTCCATCGGAGATACGTCAATGTATTACATGGTCAGGTTCTGACACTGGCCCTCGTCTGACTGTGGGATGTGGACATTCGATTGCGACAGTGCTCACCTGGGCTCATTTATTTTGCATTGTATGTCGGTCCCAAAAGGATTCATCTGCGTGCTCTTGTTCAAATATAAAAATGGATTATACAAGATCACTTTAATTTCAATTAAAAATTCTGAAACACAAATACAACTGAAGTAAGTTCACTGGCTATCACTGCTCTTCCTCAGGCCACGGCTGGGGCATGCTCGTTGGATTTTCTCAGGAGAGAGAAGCAGAAGTATCTTAAGTAGGAAAAATAGTTTTAGTCAGAACCATCTCTTTAGTAATGTCATGAGAATTTGGCTTGTTGCTTAAAACAGACTTTTTGTGCTTAGGTTGGCAGTAATCCAGATTGGACACAGCACGAGAGCTGGAGGATCCGATTCCTGAAGAGGAGTTACCTTAACAGGCCAGCAGCAACAGAGAAAAACTGTTTGCGAGTTCAGGAAAAACCATCCTACTGTAAGACTGCTGAATATGCAGGGAACGTACGTCAGCACTCCAGCTCCCGAATGGCCAGGTCGGCCTCAGCGTGGGCAAGTCCTACTGGGCTCTTAGCGTTTTTACAGAAGGCCAGTGGACTGTTTCGAGAAGGCCTTGCGGCTACTCCACACAACAACGATGACAAGATGCAGAGTGCGGGTCTGGCTGGCAGCGTCTGGGGGGTCTCTACACACAGTCAAGGTCGCATAGTCTAAGAATTATATAATGTGTATTAGCCGAACTTATCCTTTAATATGGAAGAATCTTATATAAACCCATCTGTGTGAGCTTCTAGTTCACCAGCCAGATTAAGTCAGCCCTCCAGTTCACTAGCCAGTGTGAATTCAGCCCATCCAGTTTCACAAGCCGTGTTAAGAGACCTCCCAGGTCACCAGCAGTGAAGTCAGCCTCCATATCACCAGGCAGTGTTAAGTCAGCCCTCCAGTTCACTAGCCAGCGTGTTAAGTAGCCCTCCAGTTCATAGCCAGTGTTAAGTCAAGCCCCTCCAGTTCACCAGCCAGGTTAAGGTCACCCTCCAGTTCCCACTTAGCCAGTCTTGTTAAGTCAGCCCTCCAGTTCAACCAGCCAGTGTAAAGTCAGACCCCCAGTTTCCCCAAGCCAGTGTCTAAGTCAGCCTCCAGTTCACTAGCCATGTTTTAAGTCAGCCCTCCAAGTTCACCAGCCAGTGTAAGTACAGCCTCTCCAGTTCACCAGCCAGTGATAAAGTAGCCCCCAGTCACCAGCCAGTGTTAAGTCAGCCTCCAAGTTCACCAGCAGTGTTTAAAGTCAGCCCTCCCAGTTCACAAGCACAGTGTGAAGTCAGCCCGTCTAGTTCACCAGCCAGTGTAAAGTCAGCCCTCCAGTTCACAGCCAGTGTTTAGCAGCCCCAGTTCACTAGCCAGTGTTAAGTCTGCCCTCCAGTTCACCAGCCAGTGGTTAAGTCAAGCCCTCCAGTTCACCAGCCCAGTGTAAAGCTCAAGCCCTCCCGTTCACCAGCCAGTGTTAAGTCAGCCTCAGTTCACAGCCAGTTAAGTCAAGCCCCCAGGTTCAACTAGGCCCAGTGTTAAGTCAGCCCTCCAGTTCACCAGCCAGTGTTAAGTCAGCCTCCAGTTCAACCAGCCAGACACCACCACCCAATCCACAAACCACCCCACTCCATGCGTTAAAGCCCACATACCCACATTAAAGGCCAACGGCCTATAGGCAGCATTCAAAAGTTATTTTAGGTGCCAGAACCAGAACCCCATCCTGAGGAAAATTGCTCCTGCAGATCAGCCGTTCCATGCAATCGCTGAAGAATGGGAGTAGCATCGAGCCCCCTGGCCAGACATGATTGGTACGAGGACGGGATGCAAGTTGTGAGTCATAGAACTTGGAAGGAATATCGTATATGGCTGATCTTTCCCCATTATTAGATGATGAGTCGTCTCAGACGCAGATTACGCACCTGAGGTCTGTCACTTTGCACGGTCGAAAACTGGTGAATGATTCATGGAATAAGGCTGGAGTACAGTGAGTGAGCGTCATCCGCTATGGCAGGCATTTAGCGTTTTTTATAGGGAACCAGACGCGAGGACGCTGAGGGAGGACGAGAGGACGATGAGCGGCGGATGAGGTGGGAGATCGGAGTGTGTGGATGGGACGATTGCATAGAGACCGAGCGTAGGAAGGACGGATGAGAGGGGTAGCCGTGAGTGAGACGATGGATACTTGAGGAGATCTTTGACGCATTTTTGGAGGGAGTGACGAGAGGACGTCTTGGTCCGGAGGACGGAGGACGTGGAGGCAACTTTGCTATTGAGACTCTGCGGAGGATGTCAACGGGGAGCAGGCGGAGACAGGAGGAGAGCGTGAGCGCATGGCGGAAGGAGGACTGAGGCAGGACGCCGGAATGTGATCACGCGTAGCTGATGGAGAAGAGGACGAGGGGAAACGACGAGGAGGGACGGGGAGACAGGGCGGAGCGGAGGAGGAGGACGAGGAGGAGCCGGAGGAGGACGAGGAGGAGGGGAGGAAGCGGGGGAGGACGATGGGCGGAGGAGGCGAGGGGACGACGCGTAGGGGACGAGGTAGGCGGACGGCGGAGGGGAGGACGGGAGGACGAGGCGGGGCGGCGGAGGGAGGAGCGAGCGAGGACGGGTGGGAGGAGGAGGACGGGGAGGACGAGCGGCGGAGGAGGAGGGAGGATCGAGGCGGACGAGGAGGAGAAGGGTAGGGGAGGAGGGAGGACGGCAGGCGGAGGAGAGACGAGGCGGAGGGCGGAGGAGGAGGAGATGAGGCGGAGCGTCGGAGGGGAGGAGCGGCGAGGAAGAGAGCGAGGAGGAGGAGGGACGGAAGGAGAGCAGGAGGAGAGGAGGAGAGGAGGACAGAGGAGGACGAGGCGGAGGGAGTGAGGACTGAGGGCGGAGGTCGGCGGCGAGAGACGAGGAGGACGAGGGCGGAGGGAGGTACGTGGCGGAGAGGAGGACAGGAGGACGAGGGGCGAGGAGGAGGAGGAGGAGCGGGGAGGACGGAGGGAGGAGGACTGAGGGGAGCGGGGGGACGAGGACGGACGAGGTCGAGGACGAGGCGGAGGAGGAGGACAGGAGGTGAGTGAGAGGGCTGAAGAGGAGGGGAGTGACAGGACGAGAGGTAGGAGGAGGAGGACGGGTGGGACCGGCGGATGCGGAGGACGGGAGGGAGCGGGGCGGAGACGGAGGAGGACGAGGGCGGGAGAGAGGAGGAGGAAGGAGGCGGAGTGAGGCGGGGGAGAGAGAAGAGGACAGGGACGAGTATGGACTGACTAGAGTATGGCTAGAGAGACGAGAGAGGAGGACGGGAGAGGATACGAGGCGAGTTGAGGAGGAGAGTTTTTAGGATGAAGGTATGTAAAAGCGAGAGCGGACGGGAGGACGAGAGCGAGTGAGTTTAGGTGTAATATTTTTACGATATGCGAGTGGAGGATCATGTTACTTATACATTATAGTTGATCTTTTCTATAACTAATGGGAGCATGCAACGAAACGTAAGATACCTGGCTAACGTGAACATGACACGTTATACGGCGGAAACAGGATTACTGAGACGCTATGAGAGTGTAGTGATTTAGGACGTAAGGTGACGAAAGCGTTAACAGGCGATGATCGACGATGACATAGCTAAAGCACTGATATGGCTAAACTGAGTGACTGATAGCTAAAACACTGATTAAAAACGGATGACATAGCTAACACTGATTATAACGATGACGAACAGCAGCTTAAGACAGGAACATGAGAAACACGAGAGAGGAGACGTAAACACTGATATAACTGAGACCATGCTAACACTGATTATAACTGATGAATAGTAAACACTGATTATAACTGATGTAATCACAGACAAACCTGATTATACTGATGAAATATAGCTAACACTGATTTATAAACTGATGACATAGATGGATAGTGAGAAACGCTGTTTTGTGGTTACTGTTTATTATTATTAACTGATATGGACATTACTAAACGCTGATTATTATAACTGATACATAGCTAAAGTATGATTATAACTGATGACACAGCCTAAACGCTGAAATTTTTTATACTGATGACATTAGCTAAACGGATTTGGATTCTATAAATGATGACATAGCTAAACGTGATTATAACTGGTATGACATCGCTAAACAGGCTGATTATAACTGATGACATAGCTAAACGCTGATTAAACTGATGACATGAGCTAACCGACTGATTATAAACTGATGACATAGCTAAACGCTGATTATAACTGATGACCTAGCTAAACGCTGGTTTAACTGATGACATAGCTAAACGTGATATAACTGATAACATCGTAAACACTGAGTATTTAACTGAGACATAGCTAAACACTGATTTAAACTGATGACCTAGCTAAACATGATTATACTGATGACACAGCTAAACATGATTATAACTGATGCACAGCTAAACATTGATTATAAACTGATGACACAGCTAAACACTGATTATAACTGATGACATAGCATAACATGATTATTTATAACTGATGACACAGCTAAACATGATTATAACGTGACAAGTAACATGCTTATAACTGATGACACAGTCATAAACATATTATAACTGTGATGACACAGCTAAACACTGATTATAACTGTGATGACATAGCTAAACACTGATTATAACTGATGACATAGATAAACACTGATTATAAACTGATGACATAGCTAAACACTGATTATAACTGATGACATAGCATAAACATGATTATCAATGATGACATAGCTAACATTGATTATAACTGATGACATAGTAAAACACTGATTATAACTGATGACATAGCTAAACATTGATTATAACTGTGACACAGCTAAACAATGATTATACTGATGACACAGCTAAACATTGATTATAACTGATGACACAGCTATAACATTGATTATAACTGGGTGACACAGTAAACATTGATTATAACTGATGCAAGCTAAACCTGATAGAACTGATGCAGCTAAACACTGATTATAACGAGGACATAGATAAACACTGATATATAACTGATGGACATAGCTAAACACTGATTATAACTGATGACATTATGATAAACACTGATTGATAACTGAGTATGATAACTGATGAATAAAACACTGATTAAATGATGACAGCAAACATGATATAACTGATGAAATAGCTAACACACTGATTATATAATGATGAACATAGTATAACACTGATTATAACTGATGACATAGATAAACACTGATTAATCTGATGACATAGCTAAACACTTCATTATAACTAATGAAAGCTAAACACTGATTATAACTGAGACATAGCTAAACAATGATTATAACTGATGACATAGATAATAAACAATGATTATAACTGATGACATAGCTAAACAATGATATAGAACTGAGACATAGATTAAACACTGATTATAAATGACATAGACATAGCTCTTAAACACTGATAAACTGATGAAACACTGTTATAATGATGAATAAACATGAATAACTGATATGACATAGCTAACATGATATAAAATGAGACATAGATAACCACTGATTATAACTGATGACATAGCTAAACACTGATTAAACTGGATGACATAGATAAACACGCTGATTATAAATGATGACACAGCTAAACTGATTTATAAATGATGGACACAGCTAAACATGTATATAACTGAGACAGCTAACCTTGACTTCTATGCTAAACACTGATTATAACTGATGACATAGCTAAACACTGATCATAACTGATGACATAGCTAAACAATGATTATAAACTGATGACATAGCTAAACAACTGATTATAACTGATGACATAGCAAACATGATTATAACTGATGACATAGATAAACACTGATTATAAATGAGACATAGTAAAACACTGATTATAACTGATGACATAGCTAAAACCTGATATAACTGATGACATAGCTAAACACGATTATAAACTGATTGACATAGATAAACACTGATTTAAATGATGACATAGCAATAAACATGATTATAATGATGACATAGCTAACACTCATTATAACTTAATGACATAGCTAAACCTGTATAAACTGATGACATAGCTAAACACTGATATAAACTGATGACCTAATAAACATGATTTATACTGATGACATAGCTAAACAAATGATTATAAACTGATGACATAGCTACACCTGATTATAACTGATGACATCTACTATAACATGGTATAATGATGACATAGTCACTGATTATAACTGATGACATAGCTAAACATGTTTATGATGGACATAGCTAAACACTGTTATAACTGAGACATAGAGAAACACTGATTATACATGTGAGACACTAGTGATCTATACACTGTATCTATGACATAGCTAAAAACTGATTATAATGGGAATGACATAGACTTCATCAGCTCATACTGATTATAACTGCGAAAACATAGAACACTGATACAAACTTATACTGAGGACAGTTAGTACAACCTGATCATAACTGTGAGACATAGCTAAACACTGATTATCCCTAACTGATGACCAGCTAAACACTGACTTATGTAACTGATGAACTTATGAGATAACACTGATATTAAACTGATGACTAGTAAACACTGATTATAATCTGTGACAGACATAGCTAAACACTTTATAACTATGACATACGCTAAAACATGATTATTAATGATGACATAGCTAAACACTGATTATACACATGATGTACATAGACTAAACACGTGATTAATGTATAACTGATGACATAGCTAAAACAATGATTATTTAATGATGACATGAGATAAATCACTGATTATAAATGAGACTAGCTAACACTGATTATAATGAGCAGATAAAGATACAATGATATAAGATGACTAGTAAACAATGATTATAAACTGATGACCATAGTAAAAACGATGTTATAACTGATGACATACGAAACACTGTTAAATGATGCTAGATAACCACTGTATAACTGATGACATAGCCTAAACACATGATTATAACTGATGACATAGATAAACACTGATTATACTGATGATAGCTAAACAGATTATATGATGACATAATACAACACTGATTATAACTGATACATAGCTAAAACACTGATTATAACTGATGACATAGTAACATGATTATAACTAATGACATAGCTAAACACTGATTATAAACTATGACATAGCTAAACACTGATCTAAACTGATGACATAGGCTAACACTGATTATAACTGATGACAAGCAAACACTGATTATACTGAGACACGCTAAACACTGATTATAACTGATGACATAGCTAAACACTGATTATAACTGATGACATAGCTAATTACTAAGCACCATTTATAAGGATATAATTTTCAGGATATTGTGTATTAATAATGTTGACTCTTGTTTGTAGAAAGCATTTCCTCGATATGACTCATCCTGATGGTTAATGACTGAGGATTGGAATCGTCTGGGTCAGACCAACGTGTTAATAGGTGTCTCGAAGTGTTGGCTGCATCAAAAAGAGATGGACAAGGTGAGTAATTCTGGACAAGGTGAGGGCAAATTCCAGTACACAACATGGTGGTCAGTTAAATGGATAAATTCCAGTAATTGGTGGGTCATTGCGAACCATTCATATATATTTTTGTGTTTATAATATGGGGGAACATGGCAGATTGCAGACAGGAGCGTGTTCTGGATCATGTGTCTTTGAACAGGATGAAGCAGGAACTTTCCATTGAGCTATTTCATTGAGTGAAGCCCCATTAGCTCCTACAACTCTAGGAGAGGAGAAAGGAATGCTGGGAGTGGAATGGTAGGAATTCCGATGGCGTATTGGCAGGAAGTAGCGTCCAGGACATCTGAGTTCATAGTGATTAATCTCATAGGGAGTGGATCAAACTGGGAATATAAGTGGGGACAGATGATTCCGAGTTTGAATATCTTACCCTTTCATTGGGGATATTAGTGATGAGATCAATGTTAATACGTGTTAAGGTCTTTTACAGCTCGCCATGGATTAATAATAAAAAAATGGAAAGACGTCGCTACTTATCCTTATTCTCAGATGGAAGAACGTGAAGAGAAATGGCTCTTTATACCCATGGAGAGAGCTCGTAGTTTAGTTTGTTCCCTTTGGAGTGTGCTCATTGTAGGATTAGTGCAAAGGAGTGTCCTGCCATGTAGCTGAGATAAAGCTGATTTCAATGACGTATCACTTCCCTTTCTAATCAAATATTTACCTGGGGATGTCAGGAAATCTTCCTACACATCTCTTCCCTCTCTCAGCGGGACAGACATGCTCAGTACGCGTCATATAGAGAACAGTGCAATAGCTACTTTGTATTTGTGAATATTAACGTATTAATTTGTGAATATCAATTTGTGTATATAACGAGAGAATAACGTTATCATAGGCTGATAGGAAATCCTTCTATTGTATAACTAGAAACGATCAGGGAGATTCAATAAAAGTTCAAAAATCGGGCTAAATTTGCCCCAACCAATCAGGTCTTATTTAACATTTGAAAGCTAACACTGATGGGGGGGGCAAAATTAGCACCATTTTAAACGATAAGAACTTTTATTGAATAACCCTGATTATATCATCTGCAGTGGCTGGGCTAAATGTAAATTAAGCAATTTTAGACCATATTTTGCTCACTCTATGGGTACAAGCAATGTTTAAAGTACACATAATGACATGACTGTATTATTGTTACTGGTTGGCTGAACGTGGATATCACAGAGGGAAATTAGTATTTGTGGATTTATTAGATTTCCATTTCCACTTGTTTTGTGTGAGTTTAGAGACACATGTGAGTAGTTGGCCTTTAAATATAAAGTCTAGGGGAAGGGCGAGTCTCCCATCAATGAATGTGGAAGGTTTTGACTGTTGGGTTTTTGTTACACTTCAATTTCATTTCTAGGCTTTAGATGGACTTCAAAAAGCCCAGGAGTTGTCTGAAGAAATCGGAAATAAGGTTAGATTAATGTACTTTTACCAATGTAATCCCATTCACTAACGTAATCCATTCACTAATTTATTCCCATTCACTAAACATAATCCCATTCCTAACGAATTCCCATTCACTAACGGATCACTAACGTATTCCGGTTCACTAACTTATTCCCATTCACTAACATAATCCATTCACTAACATAATCCCATTCACTACCGTATTTCCGGTCCTATTATCCCTTCACTAACATAATCCCATTCACTAACTATTCCGTTCACTAAATATTCCCATTCACTAACATAATCCCATTCACTAACGTAATCCATTCACTAATTTATTCCCATTCACTAACATAATCCCATTCACTAACGTAATTCATTCACTAACGTATTCACTAACGTATTCCGGTTCACTAACTTATTCCCATTCACTAACATAATCCCATTCACTAACATAATCCCATTCACTAACGTATTCCGGTTCACTAAATTATTCCCATTCACTAACATAATCCATTCACTAACATAATTCCATTCACTAACGTATTCCGGTTCACTAATTTATTCCTATTCACTAACATAATCCCATTCACTAACTTATTCCCACTCACTAACATAATCCCATTCACTATTTATTTACATTCACTAACATATCCCATTCAAAATTATCCATTCACTAACATAATCCCCATTCACTAATTTATTCCCATTCATAACATACCCATTCACAACATAATCCCATTCACTATTTATTCACAATGTAATTCCGTTTCACTAACATATTCCGTTCACTAAGTATCCGTTACAACATACTCCCATTCACTAACATAATCCCATTCACTATTATCACTAATGTAATTCCATTCACTAACATAGTTCATGTTCCCTAATGTACTCCCGTTCACTAACATACTTCCATTCACTAACATAATCATTTACCTATTATACAATGTAATTCCGTTCACAACATATTCCTGTTCCTAATGTACTCCCGTTCACTAACATACTTCCAGGAATTACATTAGTGATAATAGTGAATGGGATTATGTTAGTGAATGGAAGTATGTTAGTGAACGGGAGTACATTAGTGAACAGGAATATGTTAGTGAACGGAATTACATTAGTGATAATAGTAAATGGCATTATGTTAGTGAATGGAAGTATGTTAGTGAACGGGAGTACATTAGGGAACAGGAATATGTTAGTGAATGGAATTACATTAGTGATAATAGTGAATGGGATTATGTTAGTGAATGGGAGTATGTTAGTAAACGGGAGTACATTAGTGAACAGGAATATGTTAGTGAACGGAATTACATTAGTGATAATAGTGAATGGGATTATGTTAGTGAATGGGATTATGTTAGTGAATGGGAATAAATTAGTGATGGGCTTATGTTAGTGAATGGGAATATAAATTAGTGAATGGGATTATGTTAGTGAATGTAAATAAATTAGTGAATGGGATTATGTTAGTGAGTGGGAATAAGTTAGTGAATGGGATTATGTTAGTGAATAGGAATAAATTAGTGAACCGGAATACGTTAGTGAATGGAATTATGTTAGTGAATGGTGATTATGTTAGTGAATGGGAATAAGTTAGTGAACCAGAATATGTTAGTGAATGGAACTATGTTAGTGAATGGGATTATGTTAGTGAATGGGAATAAGTTAGTGAACCGGAATACGTTAGTGAATAAGTTAGTGAATGAAATTACGTTAGTGAATGGGATTATGTAGTGAATGGGAATAACTTAGTGAAACCGGAATACGTTAGTGAATGGGATTATGTTAGTGAATGGGAATAATTAGGTTGAACCGGAATACGTTAGTGAATGGGATTATGTTAGTGAATGGGAATAATTTAGTGAACCGGAATACGTTAGTGAATGGGATTATGTTAGTGAATGGAAGAATAGTAATAACAGTAATAATAATAAGAATAGTAATAATAGTAATAATAGTAATAATAATAAGAAGAATAGTAATAACAGTAATAATAATAAGAATAGTAATAATAGTAATAATAGTAATAATAATTGCTGTTCCCTAGGCAGGTATTTAGGTTCCCTTATTATTAAATATATAAAACGGATGAAATAAATTGGGCGCTGCCATAGGATGACGCTCACCTCAATGTCTCCGTGACTCCTGTGAATATCTGCGAAGTTGAGTAGACAAAGTGCCTGCAGGGGGCGATCTCCGTGCTGGAGAGCGATCTTCATCGACTCCTAAATAAAATGGGTCAAAAAGATTCAAAGTTCCATTTATCAAACGTATTAAATGTCCATTCCATACGTCTTACTAGGCTCGTACCTCACAACACTCCATCGCATCCGCCAAGCGTCCCAGCCTGCGGTACGCAACCGCCATGTGGTACTGACTCATTGCTCTGTACTTTAGGCTCCAGCCTTTTCCATAATCATTCACCAGTTCTGCCGCTTTGCATGGAAAGAACAGAGCCTTCTCGTAATCCTGCAGAAAGAAGGGCAAATGTCTATCAACTGCCCCAGAGACAGGGCGGTTCCTAGGGTTTTTGGCACCTAAAATAACTTTTGAATGCTGCCTATAGGCCGTTGCTTTAATGTGGGTGTGGCTTTAACGCAGAGAGTGGGCGTGGTTTGTGGAGTTGGGTGTGGTGTGCTGGCTGGTGAACTGGAGGGCTGACTTAACACTGGCTGGTGAACTGGAGGGCTGACTTCTCAATGTCTCGTGACTCCTGTGAATATCTGCGAAGTTGAGTAGACAAGTGCCTGCAGGGGGCGATCTCCGTGCTGGAGAGCGATCTTCATCGACTCCTAAATAAAATGGGTCAAAAAGATTCAAAGTTCCATTTATCAAACGTATTAAATGTCCATTCCATACGTCTTACTAGGCTCGTACCTCACAACACTCCATCGCATCCGCCAAGCGTCCCAGCCTGCGGTACGCAACCGCCATGTGGTACTGACTCATTGCTCTGTACTTCAGGCTCCAGCCTTTTCCATAATCATTCACCAGTTCTGCCGCTTTGCATGGAAAGAACAGAGCCTTCTCGTAATCCTGCAGAAAGAAGGGCAAATGTCTATCAACTGCCCCAGAGACAGGGCGGTTCCTAGGGTTTTTGGCACCTAAAATAACTTTTGAATGCTGCCTATAGGCCGTTGCTTTAATGTGGGTGTGGCTTTAACGCAGAGAGTGGGCGTGGTTTGTGGAGTTGGGTGTGGTGTGCTGGCTGGTGAACTGGAGGGCTGACTTAACACTGGCTGGTGAACTGGAGGGCTGACTTAACACTGGCTGGTGAACTGGAGGGCTGACTTAACACTGGCTGGTGAACTGGAGGGCTGACTTAACACTGGCTAGTGAACTGGAGGGCTGACTTAACACTGGCTGGTGAACTGGAGGGCTGACTTAACACTGGCTGGTGAACTGGAGGGCTGACTTTACACTGGCTGGTGAACTGGAGGGCTGACTTAACACTGGCTGGTGAACTGGAGGGCAGACTTAACACTGGCTAGTGAACTGGAGGGCTGACTTAACACTGGCTGGTGAACTGGAGGGCTGACTTTACACTGGCTGGTGAACTAGAGGGCTGACTTAACACTGGCTGGTGAACTGGAGGGCTGATTTAACACTGGCTGGTGAACTGGAGGGCTGACTTAACACTGGCTGGTGAACTGGAGGGCTGACTTTACACTGGCTGGTGAACTGGAGGGCTGACTTAACACTGGCTGGTGAACTGGAGGGCTGACTTAACACTGGCTAGTGAACTGGAGGGCTGACTTAACACTGGCTGGGGAACTGGAGGGCTGACTTTACACTGGCTGGTGAACTGGAGGGCTGACTTAACACTGGCTAGTGAACTGGAGGGCTGACTTAACACTGGCTGGTGAACTGGAGGGCTGACTTAACACTGGCTGGTGAACTGGAGGGCTGACTTAACACTGGCTGGTGAACTGGAGGGCTGACTTAACACTGGCTAGTGAACTGGAGGGCTGACTTAACACTGGCTAGTGAACTGGAGGGCTGACTTAACACTGGCTGGTGATATGGAGGGCTGACTTTACACTGGCTGGTGACCTGGAGGGCTGACTTAACACTGGCTGGTGAACTAGAGCTCACACAGATGGGTTTATATAAGATTCTTCCAGTATTAAAGGATAAGTTCAGGCTAATACACATTATAATTCTTATGACTATCACTGACCTTGAGCTGTGTGTAGAGACCCCCCAGACTGCAGCAGACCCTGCACTCTAGCATCTTGTCATCGTTGTTGTGGGAGTAGCGCAAGGCCTTCTCGAAACATTCCAGGGCCTTCTGGAAAACGCTAAGGCCCAAGTAGGCATTGCCCAGACTGAGGCAGACCTGGCCATTGAGCTGGAGGCTGACGGACGTTCCCTGCATATTCAGGCAGGTCTTACAGTAGGAAATGGTTTTCTGGAACTCGCACAGTTTCTCGTTGCTGCGGGCCAGGTTAAGGTAACTCTCGGTCAGGAAGTCGGGATCCTCCAGCTCTCGGGCTGTGTCAATCTGGATTACTGCAAACTAAGCACAAACAAGTCTGTTTAAGCAACAAGCCAAATTCATCATGAAATTACAGGAGATGTTCTGACTAAAACTATTTTCCTACTTAAGATAGCTCTGCTTCCTCTCTCCTGAGAAAATCAAACTGAGCATGCCCCAGCCAGTGGCCTGAGGAAGAGCAGTGAATCCTCAGTGAACATTACTTCAGGTGTATTTTGTGTTAAGAATTTTATTGAAATTAAAGTGGATCTTGTAGTAATCCATTTTTATATTTATGACAAAGGAGCACTGCAGGATGGAATTCCTTTTTGGGACCGACATACAATCGCAAAATAAATGAGCCAGGTGAGACTGTCGCAATCGAATGTCCACATCCACAGCAGACGAGAGGCCAGTGATCAGAACACAGACCATGTAAGACATTGACGGATCTCCGATGGACATGTAAATACTAGAACTGCTCATTTCTAAAAATGTATTGCTCTGTGGGGATTTGGTCTGACAGATCCAGGTGTCCTCCTAAACGTGGTAGGAATGGGAAATTGGAAGACTAAGGCCAATATTCTGCACTTGTCTATTCACCGACTGTGTAAAGTCCCGTGTTTGTTTTTAGTTTTGATGTGGATTTAGCTTTCCACTCGAGGGATTCCCATGTACAGTAAATTAACATCTAATGGTAGCCATATGGGGATAACATCCTGGGTATTGTACAATAGACTGCTCAATAGGCTGTATATTAGACTGCTCACTAGTCTGTATATTAGACTGCTCA
>JAACNH010001335.1:15978-83119 GCA_019447015.1 Hymenochirus boettgeri
TTATACACATACTGTGACAGAACACTACACTCATTGATACACATATACAGACATTACACAATACTTTATTACAAATATACAGACACACTACCTCCTTTATACACCTATACAGCCACAACACTATAACACTCACTGTAGACACATATACAGACACACTACAATCACTTTATCCACATATACAGACACATACACCATTATACACATACGTGTACAGACACACTACACTCATTACACATACAGACACATCTACACTCATTTCTACACATATACCGGGCACACTACACTCATTTAAACACCATCTACAGACACACTACACTCACTTATACACATATTATACAGACCCAACTACACTCATTAACAATATATTATGGTTACACGACTATCAACTTCATTGAATCACTGTATACAATATATAAGACATTACTACCACTCACTTTATACACATATACAGACACACTACACTCATTATACACATACTGTGTACAGACACACTACACTCATTATAAATATACAGAAACTACACTACTTTATAACATATAACAGACACACTACACTCACTTTATACACATACGCTGTACAGACACACTACACTCACTTTATACACATATACAGACACACTACAATCATTATTACACATATACTTAAGACACACTCCAATCATTAAAACGACAGACACACTACACTCATTATACACATATACAGACACACTACACTCACTTTTATACACACATTACAGACCACACACTACACTCATTAACACATAACAGACCACCACACCATTATACACACTAGTACAGACACACTACACTCATTATAACCATATACAGAACATACTACACTCACTTTATACACATATATAAGACCACACTACACTCATTAACACATAGTACAGACACACTACACTCATTATACACACATTACAGACACACCACTCATTATACACATATACAGACAACCCACACTATTATACACATATCAAGACACACCACATCAATACACGAACATCATATACACATATACAGACACACTACACTCTTATACTTCGACCATACACAGATCACATAGACCACCACATCATTATACACATATACAGACACAACATCTTTACACAAATACAACATTACTACCACTCATTATACATTACAGACACACTACACTACATTATACACATAACAGACAACTTACACTCATTATACACATATACAGGACAAACCACACTACACTCATGATACACATATACAGACACACACACTATTATACACATATACAGGACCACACTACACTCATATAAACATATTACAGACACACTACACTCTTATACACAATATACAGGACACACTACACTCATTATACACATATCACCAGAACACTACGTTAATACACTCATTATACACATATACAGAAACATACACACTCATTATTACACATATACAGACACACTACACTCATTATACACATATACAGACACACTACACTCATTATACACATATACAGACACACTACACTCATTATACACATATACAGACACACTACACTCATTTACACAAATACAGACATACTACACTCATTATACACTTATACAGACACACTACACTCAATTATACACATAGAAGACACACTACTCATTATAACCACATATACAGACACACTACCACTCATCTACACCATATACAGACACAACACACAATCATTTATACACATATACAGAACACTACACTCATTATACACATATACAGACACACTACACTCATTATACACATATACAGACACACCACACTCATTATACACATATACAGACACACTACACTCATTATACACATACTGTATACAGACACACTACACTCATTATACACATATACAGACCCACTACACTCATTATACACATATACAGACCCACTACACTCATTATACACATATACAGACACACTACACTCATTATACACATATACAGACACACTACACTCATTATACACATATACAGACAAATCACTCATTATACACAATACAATCATTATACACATATACAGACACACTACACTCATTATACACATTACGTATATAGAACACTACCTATTATAACGCATATACAGACACACTACACTCATTATACACATGATACAGACCACACTACACTCATTACAAATACAGACACACTACAATCATTATACACATATACAGACACATCACTCATTATACACATATACAGACACAACTACACTTCATTATACACATATACAGACACCACTACACTTCATTATACACATATACAGACCCACTACACTCATATACACAATACAGACACACTACATCATTATACAACATAGACACACTACACTCAGTATACAACATATACAGACACAAACACTCATTTACACATACTGTATAAGAAACATACACTATTATACGCAGATACAGCACAATACACTCATTATACACATATACAGACACACTACACTCATTATACACATATACAGACCCACTACACTCATTATACACATATACAGACACATACACTCATATACACATATACGAACACTACACTCATTATACAACATATACAGAACACCACATCATTATCATATACAGACACACTACACTTCATTATACACATATATACAGACACACTACACTCATATACACATATACAGACACAATACAATCATTATACACATATACAGACACACTACACTCATTATACACATATACAGACACACTACACTCATTATACACATATACAGACACACTACACTCAATACACATATACCGAAACAAACTCATTATACAATATACAGAAACAATACAATCATTATACACATATACAGACCCCACACACTATATACACATATACAGACACACCACATCATTATACACATATACAGACACACTACACTCATTATACACATATACAGACACACCACACTCATTATACACATATACAGACCCACTACACTCATTATACACATTTACAGACACAATACACTCATTATACACATATACAGACACAATACACTCATTATACACATAATGATATAGGACACACTACACTCATTATACGCATATACAGACACATACACTCATTATACACATATACAGACCACACTACACATTACTACACTATACAGAAACACCACTCATTATACACATATACAGACCACACTACACTCATTATACACATATACAGACACAATACATCATTATACACATGTACAGACACAATACCTACATTCATACACATATACACAATACGACACACTACACTCATTATACACATATACAGACAATACAACATAACACGATTATACACTACACTCTTTACACATATACAGACCACCACTACCTCATATACACAATAAGACCCACTACATCATTTACATATACAGACACACTACACTCATTATACACATATACAAGCACACAATCCACTCATTACCAACATATACAGACACACTACACTCATTATACACATATACAGACACACTACACTCATTATACACATATACAGACAAATACAATATTATACAAAGACTGTATATAGACACACTACACTTACCTACACAATTTATACACATACACATATTAAAAATAATACACCTGTTACTCATTTGCTAATCATATAGGCACATTATACTGAGTATACTCATTTTATACACTATAGACACACTTCAATGCTGTACACACATTTATACACATGCTGCACTCAGATTACACATATATATAAACATAGTACAGATCAAATGTACACACATTATACAAACACACACACATTACAACCACCGTGCACTCACATGTATAAATGTACTTACTTCCTCCGCCACTCCACATTCTATACATGCACTACAGTGCTACTAACATGTATAAATAGTACTTACTTCCTCGCACTCACACTTTCTATACATTATACGTGCACTCACTGTATAAATGTACTTAATTCCTCCGCACCACACTTCTATACATACTAGTGGCACTCACATGTAAAATGTACTTACGTCCTCAGCACCTCACACTTCTAGACATATACAGTGCACTCACATGTAAATTATACCTACTCCTCCGCACTCACACTCTATACATTACAGTGCACTCACATGTATAAATGTACTTCCTCCGCACTCACACTTCTATAGAATACAGTGCACATCACATGTAGAAATGTACTTCCTCCGCACTCACACTTCTATACATATACAGTGCACTCACATGTATAAATGTACTTACTTCCTCCGCACTCACACTTCTATACATATACAGTGCACTCACATGTAGAAAGTACCTACTTCCTCCGCACTCACACTTCTTATACATATACAGTGCACTCACATGTATAAATGTACTTACTTCCTCCGCACTCACATTCTATACAATACAGTGCACTCACATGTATAAATGTACACGTACTTCTCCGCACTCAAACTTCTATACATATACAGTGCACTCACATGTAAATGTACTACTTCCCGCACTCACACTTCTTTACATATACAGTGCACTCACATGTATAAATGTACTTACTTCCTCCGCACTCACACTTCCATACATATACAGTGCACTCACAGTATAAATGTACTTACTTCCTCCGCACTCACATTCTATACATATACAGTGCACTCACATGTATAAATGTACTTACTTCCTCCGCACTCACATTCTTATACATATACAGTGCACTCACATGTATAAATGTACTTACTTCCTCCGCAACAACAATTCTATACATATACAGTGCACTCACATGTATAAATGTACTTACTTCCTCCGCACTCACACTTCTATACATATACAGTGCACACACATGTAGAAATGAACCTACTTCCTCCGCACTCACACTTCTATACATATACAGTGCACTCACATGTAGAAATGTACCTACTTCCTCCGCACTCACACTTCTATACATATACAGTGCACTCACATGTAGAAATGTACCTACTTCCTCCGCACTCACACTTCTATACATTAACAGTGCACTCACATGTAGAAATGAACCTACTTCCTCCGCACTCACACTTCTATACATATACAGTGCACTCACATGTAGAAATGAACCTACTTCCTCCGCACTCACACTTCTATACATATACAGTGCACTCACATGTAGAAATAACCCTACTTCCTCCGCACTCACACTTCTATACATATATAGTGCACTCACATGTATAAATGAACTTACTTCCTCCGCACTCACACTTATACATATACAGGCACCACATGTAGAAATGTACCTACTCCCTCCGCACTCACACTTCTATTACATATACAGTGCACTCACATGTAGAAATAACCCTACTTCCTCCGCACTCACACTTCTATACATATACAGTGCACTCACATGTAGAAATAACCCTACTTCCTCCGCACTCACACTTCTATACATATACAGTGCACTCACATGTATAAATGAACTTACTTCCTCCGCACTCACACTTCTATACATATACAGTGCACTCACATGTAGAAATAACCTACTTCCTCCGCACTCACACTTCTATACATATAACAGTGCACTCACATGTAGAATAAACCCTACTCCTCCGCACTCACACTTCTATACATATACAGTGCACTCACATGTAGAAATAACCCTACTTCCTCCGCACTCACACTTCTATACATATACAGTGCACTCACATGTATAAATGAACCTACTTCCCCCGCACTCACACTCCTATACATATACAGTGCACTCACATGTAGAAATGTACTTACCCCCCACACTTACCTTTTCTGTTGACACATGTGTATTTCATCCAGTTCCAGTCCCTCGTGTGCGCGGCTCCAAATTTGGCTTTTCAGCCCCCTAAAGACATAACCTGTGACACTGCTGCTCTGGTGACAATAAAATAATCCCATGGCCACCCGGGTTCAGGCTAAAACTGGGCAGATAGACAGACGCTAACACAGCAGCATCAGAATAAAAGGGAAAAAGAAAACTTCCCCTTTAACCTCAGATTGGAGGGGACACCAGACATTGTCCTGCTGCCCTGTACATCATATATATAGACAGAGGCATCTAAACCCCCCAAAATCCTCCTTCACAGGGTGTCAGTTACTAGAAACCTGGGAGGAACCGGTACCTGAGTTTAACCTGAATTAAAGTGATAGCAGGTTTGTTTGGCAGTAAACAGTGCAGGACAGGTGGGGAGGGGGATGCAGGGGGAGGGAGAGAAACAAACAGAAAGGGGGGAAGCCAATTGTGTGTCAATGAGAAGAAACAGCACAACATTAACCCACAATGTATCACAAACAAAAGAGAAGGATAAACATGGTCAATGTGTGTTCTGGGGGTGATTTCTATACAGACCCCTTCCCTCCAAGCATCCCACAAGGTGACACACGATGGACCCTCACAGTAAAGGGGTTAAACTTCACAAAAACGACGAGGAGAAAACTGGCTGAAATGGGTCTCGTGTAACCACAGAACATCGGGGCAAGTTCCAGGAAGGCTCAAGGTTGAATTGCAAATCCAAAATAGCCTGAAAAAGAAGTAAACAGTCCACACACTACCCAAACACCCCACTAAGGGTCTGTGTGATGGGAAATACAGTAAACAGTCCACACACTATCCAAACACCCCACTAAGGGTCTGTGTGATGGGAAATACAGTAAACAGTCCACACACTACCCAAACACCCCACTAAGGGTCTGTGTGATGGGAAATACAGTAAACAGTCCACACACTATCCAAACACCCCTAAGGGTCTGTGTGGGAAATACAGTAACAGTCCACCACTATACCCAACACCCCACTAAGGGTCTGTGTGATGGGAAATACAGTAAACAGTCCACACACTATCCCAAAACACCCCACTAGGGTCTGTTTGATGGAAAATACAGTAAAGTAAAGTCAGTCCACACCACTACCCAACCACCCCACTAAGGGTCTGGTGATGGGAAATACAGTAAACAGTCCACACCACTACCCCACACACCCCACTAGGGTCTGTGTGATGGGAATACAGTAAACAGTCCACACACTACCCAAAACCCCACTAGGTCCTGTGTGATGGAATAATACAGTAAACAGTCCAACATACCCAAACACCCCACTAAGGGTCTGTGGATGGAAATACAGTAAACAGTCACACACACTACCACAACACCCCACAAGGGTCTGTGGATGGGAAATACAGTAAACAGTCCACACACTACCCAAACACCCCACTAAGGGTCTGCGTGATGGGAAATACAGTAAACAGTCCACACACTAACCAAACACCCCACTAAGGGTCTGTGTGATGGGGAAATACAGTAAACGTCCACACACTACCCAAAACACCCACTAAGGGTCTGTGTGATGGGAAATACAGTAAACAGTCCACACACTACCAACACCACCCACGAAGGTCTGGTGATGGGGAAATACAGTAACGTCCACACATATCCCAAACACCCCACTAAGGTCTGTGTGATGGGAATACAGTAAACAGTCCCACATACCCAAAAACCCCCAGAAGGTCTTGTGTGATGGAAATACAGATAACAGTCCACACACTACCAAACACCCCCACTAAGGGTCGTGTGATGGGAAATACAGTAAACAGGCCACACACTACCCAAACACCCCACTAAGGGTCTGTGTGATGGGAATACAGTAAACAGTCCACACACTACCCACAGACAACCCCACTAAGGGTCTGTGTGATGGGAAATACATAAACAGTCCACACACTACCCAAACAGCCCCACTAAGGTCTGTGTGATGGGAAATACAGAAACAGTCCACACACTACCCAAACACCCCACTAAGGGTCGTGTGATGGGAATACAGTAAACGTCCACACACTACCCAAACACCCCACTAAGGGTCGTGGTGAGTGGAAACACAGTAAGTAAACAGTCCAGAACACTATCCAAACACCCCACTAAGGGTCTGTGTGATGGGGAAATACAGTAAACAGTCCAACCACTACCCAAACACCCCACTAAGGGTCTGTGTGATGGGAAATACAGTAAACAGTCCACAACTATCCAAACACCCCACTAAGGGTCTGTGTGATGGGAAATACAGTTAAACAGTCCACACACTACCCAAACACCCCATAAGGTCTGTGTGATGGGAAATACAGTAAACGTCCACCACACTACCCAAACACCCACACTAAGGGTCTGCGTGATGGGAAATACAGAAAACAGTCCACAATACCCCAAACCACACCCCCCACTAAGGGTCTGTGTGATGGGAAATACAGTAAACAGTCCACACACTATCCAAAACACCCCACTAGGGTCTGTGTGATGGGAAATACAGTAAACAGTCACACACTATCCAAACACCCCACTAAGGTCTTGTGATGGGAAATACAGTAAAACAGTCCACACAC
Organism: Hymenochirus boettgeri; assembly: GCA_019447015.1. Lineage (NCBI taxonomy): Eukaryota > Metazoa > Chordata > Amphibia > Anura > Pipidae > Hymenochirus > Hymenochirus boettgeri. Next base: position 24,297 of record JAACNH010001335.1, read on the forward strand.
TAACCCAAACACCCCATAAGGGTCTGCGTGATGGGAAATACAGTAACAGTCCACACAACTAACAAACACACCCACTAAGGGTCTGTGTGATGGGAAATACAGTAAACAGTCCACACACTACCCAACACCCCACCTAAGGGTCTGCGTGATGGAAATACAGTAAACAGTCCACAAACTCCAACACAACCCACTAAGTGGTCTGTGTGATGGGAAAAACAGTAACACAGTCCCAACACTAACCAACCACACCCCACTAAGGGTTGCGTGATGGGGAAATACTTAAACAGTCCACCACACTACCAACACCCCAACTAAGGGTCTGGTGTGATGGGAAATACAGTAAACAGTCCACACACTACCCAAACACCCCACTAAGGGTCTGCGTGATGGGGAAATACAGTAAACAGTCCACACACTACCCAAACACCCACAGGGTCTGTGTGATGGGAAATACAGTAACAGTCCAACCACATACCCCAAACACCCCCACTAGGGTCTGCGTGATGGGGAATACAGTAAACAGTCCACCACACTACCAAACACCCCCACTAAGGGTCCTGTGATGGGAAATACAGTAAACAGTCCACACTAACCAAAACACCCACAAGGGTCTTGGTGATGGGAATACAGTAAACAGTCCACACACTACCAAACACCCCACTAAGGGTTGCGTGATGGGAATACAGTTAAACAGTCCACACACTAACCCAAACACCCACTAAGGGTTGTGTGATGGGAAATACAGTAAACAGTCACACACTCCCAAACACCCCATAAGGGTTGCTGATGGGGAACATAACTTAAACAGTCCCACACACTAACCAAACACCCCAATAAGGGTCTGTGTGATGGGAAATACGTAAACAGTCCACACACTACCCAACACCCCCACTAAGGGTCTATGTTGATGGGAAATACAGTAAAACGTCCACACACTACCCAAACACCCACTAAGGGTCTGTGGTGATGGGAAATACAGTAAACAGTCCACACATACCCAAACAACCCCACTAAGGGTTGTATGGAAATACAGTAACAGTCCACACAACTACCCAAACCACCCACTAAGGGTCGGTGATGGAAATACAGTAAAACAGTCCCCACTACCCAAAAACAACCATAAGGGTCTCGTGATGGGAATACAGTAAACAGTTCCACACATACCCAAACACCCCACTAAGGGTCTGTGTGAGGGAATACAGTAGAAACAGTCCACCACTACCCAACACACCCCACTAAGGGTCTGTGTGATGGGAAATACAGTAAACAGTCCACACACTACCCAAACAACACAATAAGGGTCTGCGTTGGGAAATACAGTAAACAGGTCCACACACTACCAAACACCCCAATAAGGGTCTGTGTGAGGGAAATACAGTAAACAGTCCACACACTACCAACACCCCTAAGGGTCTGGATGGAAATACTAAACAGCCACACACTACCAAAACCCCACTAAGGTTTGGTGATGGGGAAATACAGTAAACAGTCCCACACCTACCAAACACCCCACTAAGGGTCTGGTGATGGGAAATACAGTAAACAGTCCACAACTACCCAAACAACCCACAAGGGTCTGGCTGATGGGGAAATACGAAAGTAAACAGTCCAACACTACCCAAACACCCCCTAAGGGTCTGTGTTGTGGGAAATACAGTAAACCCACACACTACCCAAACACACCCACTAAGGGTCTGTGTGATGGGAAATACAGTAAACAGTCCCACACACTACCCAAACACCCCACTAAGGGTCTGTGATGAGGGAAATACAGTAAACCAGTCCACACACACTAACCAAACACCCCACTAAGGTCTGCGTGATGGAAATACAGTAACGTCCACACACTACCAAAACACCCACTAAGGGTCTGTTGATGGGAAATACGTAACAGTCACACACTCCCAAAACCCAAAGGGTCTGTGTGATGGGAATACAGTAAACAGTCCACACACTAACCAAACACCCCACTAAGGGGTTCTGCGTGATGGGGAAATACAGTAAACAGTCCACACACTACCAAACACCCCACTAAGGGTCTGTGTGATGGGAAATACAGTAAACATCCACCACACCCAACACCCCACAGGGTCTGGTGAGGGAATACAGTAAACCAGTCCACACAACTACCCAAACACCCCACTAAGGGTCTGCTGTGATGGGAAATACAGTAAACAGTCCACACACTACCAAACACCCCACTAAGGGTCTGTGGATGGGGAAAATACAGTAAACAGTCCACCACACACCAAACACCCCCACTAAGGTCTGTGTGATGGAAAACAATAAACAGTCCACACACTATCCAAACACCCCACTAGGGTCTGTGTGATGGGGAAATACAGTAAACAGTCCACACACTACCCAAACACCCCACAAGGGTCTGCGTGTGGAATACAGTAAACAGTCCACACACTAACCAAACCACCCCACAAGGGCTGTGTGATGGGAAATACATAGTAAACAGTCCACACACTACCCAAAACCCCCACTAAGGGTCGCATGGATGGGAAATACAGTAAACAGTCCACAACAATACCAAACAACCCACTAAGGGTCTGTGTGATGGGAAATACAGTAAACAGTCCACACACTAACAAACAACACCCACAAGGGTCTGCGGATGGGGAAATACAGTAAACAGTCCACACACTACCCAAACACCCCACTAGGGTCTGTGTGATGGGAAATACAGTAAACAGTCCACACACTACCCACAAAACAACCCCCACTAAGGGTCTGCGTGAGGGGAAATACAGTAAACAGTCCACCACTACCCAAACACCCCAATAAGGGTCTGTGTGATGGGAAAAATACAGTAAAAAACAGTCCACAACATACCCACAAACACCCATAAGGGTCTGCGTGATGGGAATACAGTAAACAGTCCACACACAACCAAACAACCCCACTAAGGGTCTGCGTGATGGGAAATACAGTAAACAGTCCACACACACTAACCAAACACCCCACTAAGGGTCTGTGTGATGGGGAAATACAGTAAACAGTCCACACACTACCCCAAACACCCCACTAAGGGTCTGCGTGATGGGAAATACAGTAAACAGTCCACACACTAACCAAACACCCCACTAAGGGTCTGTGTGATGGGAAATACAGTAAACAGTCCACACACTACCAAACAACCCCACTAAGGTCTGCGATGGGAAATACATAAACAGTCCACACACTACCCAAACACCCCAATAAGGTCTGTGTGATGGGAATACAGTAAACAGTCCACACACTACCCAAACACCCCCCTAAGGGTCTTTGTGATGGGAAATACAGTAAACAGTCCACACACTACCCAACACCCCACTAAGGGTCTGTGTGATGGGAAATACAGTAAATAACAGTCCACAACTACCAAAACACCCAACTAAGGGTCTGGTGATGGAAATACAGTAAACAGTCCACACACTACCCAAACACCCCACTAAGGGTCTGTGTGATGGGAAATACAGTAAACAGTCCACCACTACCCAAACAACCCACTAGGGTCTGGTGATGGGAAATACAGTAAACAGTCCACACACTACCCAAACACCCCACTAAGGGTCTGTGATGGGAAATACATAAACAGTCCACCACAATACCAACAAACACCCCCATAAGGGTCTGGTGATGGGAAATACAGTAAACAGTCCACACACTACCCAAACACCCCACTAGGGTCTATGTGATGGGAAATACAGTAAACAGTCCACACACTACCCAAACACCCACTAAGGGTCTGTGTGATGGAAATACGTAAACAGTCACACACACTACCCAAACACCCACAAGGGTCTGCGTGATGGGAAATACAAGTAACAGCCACACACTTACCCAAACACCCCACTAAGGGTCGTGTGATGGGAAATACAGTTAAACAGTCCCCACACTACCCAAACCCACTACGGTTGTGTGATGGGAAATACAGTAAACAGTCCACACACTACCCAAACACCCCACTAAGGGTCTGTGTGATGGGGAAATACAGTAAACAGTCCACACACTAACCAACACCCCCACTAAGGGTCTGGTGATGGGAAATACAGTAAACAGTCCACACACTACCCAACACCCCTAAGGGTCGTTTGGGGAATACAGTAAACAGTCCAACACTACCCAACACCCACTAAGGGTCTGTGTGATGGGGAATACAGTAAACAGTCCACACACTAACCAAAACACCCCACTAAGGTCTGCGTGATGGGAAATACAGTAAACAGTCCACACACTACCAAACACCCCACTAAGGGTCTGTGTGATGGGAAATACAGTAAACAGTCCAACACTACACAAAACACCCACTAAGGGTCTGCGTGATGGGAAATACAGTAAACAGTCCACACACTAACCAAACACCCCACTAAGGGGTCTGGTGATGGGAATACAGTAAAATCCACACACTAACCAAACACCCCACTAAGGGTCTTGCGTGATGGGAAATACAGTAAACGTCCACACCATAACCAAACACCCCACTAATGGTCTGTGTGATGGGGAAATACAGTAAACAGTCCACACACTACCCAACACCCCACTAAGGGTCTGCGTGATGGAAATACAGTAAACAGTCCACACACTAACCAAACACCCCACTAAGGGTCTGCGTGATGGGAAATACAGTAAACAGTCCAAACACTAACCAAACACCCCACTAAGGGTCTGCATGATGGGGAAATACATTAAACAGTCCACACACTAACCAAACACCCCAATAAGGGTCTGTGTGATGGGAAATACAGTAAACAGTCCACACACTACCCAACACCCCACTAAGGGTCTATGTGATGGGAAATACAGTAAACATCCACACACTACCAAAACACCCCACTAAGGGTCTGTGTGATGGGAAATACAGTAACAGTCACACACCATACCCAAACACCCCATAAGGGTCTGTGTGATGGGAAATACAGTAAACAGTCCACCACTACCCAAACACCACCCCACTAAGGGTCTGTGTGATGGAAATACAGTAAACAGTCCACACACTACCCAAACACCCACTAAGGGTCTGGTGATGGGAAATACAGTAAACAGTCCACCACACTACCCAAAACACCCCACTAAGGGTCTGGTGATGGGAAATACAGTAAACAGTCCACACACTACCCAAACACCCCACTAAGGGTCTGCGTGATGGGAAATACAGTAAACAGTCCACACACTACCCAAACACCCCACTAAGGGTCTGTGATGGGAAATACAGTAAACAGTACACAACTACCACACCACCCACTAAGGGTCTGTGTGATGGGAAATACAGTAAAACAGTCCAACCACTACCCAAACAACCCATAAGGGTTGCGTGATGGGAAATACAGTAACAGTACACCACACTACCCAAAACACCCACTAAGGGTCTGCGTGATGGGAAATACAGTAAACAGGTCCACACACTACCCAAACACCCACTAAGGGTCTGTGATGGAAATACAGTAAACTCCACACACACCAAACACCCACTAAGGGTCTGTGTGATGGGAAAATCAGTAAACAGTCCACACACTACCCAAACACCCACTAAGGGTCTGTGATGGGAAAAAACATAAACAGTCCAAACAATAACCAAACCCCCACTAAGGGTCTGCGTGAGGGGAAATACAGTAAACCAGTCCACACACTACCCAAACACCCCACTAAGGGTCTGGTGTGATGGGAAATACAGTAAACAATCCACACACTAACAACACCCCCACTAAGGGTCTGTGTGATGGGGAAATACAGTAAACAGTCCACACACTACCCAAACACCCCACTAAGGTCTGCGTGATGGGAAATACAGTAAACAGTAAACCACTAACCAAACACCCACTAAGGGTCTGGTGATGGGAAAATACAGTAAACAGTCCACACACTACCCAAAACCCACTAAGGGTCTGCGTGATGGAATACAGTAAACAGTCCACACACTAACCAAAACACCCACTAAGGGTCTGTGTGATGGGAAATACAGTAAACAGTCACACACACTACCCAAACACCCCATAAGGGTCTGCTGAGGGAAATACAGATTAAACAGTCCACCCACTACCAAACAACCACTAAGGGTCTGGTGATGGGGAAATACAGTAAACAGTCCACACACTACCAAAACACCCCACTAAGGGTCTGTGTGATGGGAAATACAGTAACAGTCCACACACTACCCAAACACCCCACTAAGGGTCTGTGTGATGGGAAATACAGTAACAGTCCACACACTACCAAACAACCCACAAGGGTGTGCGTGATGGGAAATACAGTAATCAGTCCACACACTACCCAAAAACCCCACTAAGGGTCTGTGTGATGGGAAAAATCAGTAAACAGTCCACACACTAACCAAAACCCCTAAGGGTCTGGTGATGGGGAAATACAGTAAACAGTCCACACACTACCCAAACACCCCCAACTAGGGTCTGTGTGATGGGGGGAAATACAGTAAACAGTCACACACTACCCAAACAACCCACTAAGGGTCTGCGTGATGGGAAATACAGAAAGTCCACACACTACCCAAAAAAAACCCACTAAGGGTCTGTGTGATGGGAAATACAGTAAACAGTCCACCACTACCCAAACAACCCATAAGGGTCTGGTGATGGGAAATACAGTAAACATCCACACACTACCCAAAACACCCCCTAAGGGTCTGTGTGATGGGAAATACAGTAAACAGTACACACTACCCAAACAACCCACTAGGGTCTGTGTGATAGGAAATACAGTAAAGTCCACACACTATCCAAACACCCCACTAAGGGTCGTGTGATGGGGAATACAGGAAACAGTTCCAACAACACCCAAACACACCCATAAGGGTCTGCGTGATGGGAAAGACAGTAAACAGTCCAACACTAACCAAACACCCCACTAAGGGTCTGCGTGATGGGAAATACAGTAAACAGTCCACACACACCAAAAACCCACTAAGGGTCTGTGTGATGGGAAATACAGTAAACAGTCCACACACACTACCCAAAAACCCACAACTAGGGTTCTGGGAAAAAAAGGATGGAGAAGGGGTAGGAAAGACAGAAAAAAAGAGGGCGAAGGGATGGGGAGAGGCTGGGGATGGTCGAGAATGGGGGGAAGAGGGAGGAAGAAGAGAAAAAAAAAACACAAAGGGAGTGGGGGAAGAAAAAACAAAGAGTGAAATAATAAGAGAGGAATAACTAAAAGTGGAGAGAAAGGTACTGAAGCGTAAAAAAGTAAGAGGAACAAAGAACAAACAAAGGGGAAAAGAAATCCCCCGGACAATAGAGGTTTAGGTGAGGCAGACAGACAAGGGACGGGAAACACTAATAAGGGAGGAAACGAGGTCAAGTAAGGGGGGGGGAAGAGAGGGAGAGGTGGGTGGGGAGGATGGGGAGAACCGAAAAAAAGAGTGGGCACAAAGGGACGGGAGGAAGTAGAAACGAGGCGAACTCAGCCCACCCCCCTGTTTTACCGTCCACTAACCCCCCCTGGGCCTCGTTCCCCCCCAAACACCCACTGCTCTGTGTTGTTGCCCTTGTCCCCGTCGAATTTTATTCTACTGTGGTTGTCTGTGTGATGGGAAATACAGTAAACAGTCCACACACTACCCAAACAACCCACTAAGGGTCTGGTGATGGGAAATACAGTAAACAGTCCACACACTACCAAACCACCCACTAAGGGTCTGTGTGATGGGAAATACAGTAAAACAGTCCACACATACCCAAAAACCCCACTAAGGGTTGTGGTGTGGAAATAAGTAAAAAGTCCACACACTACCCAAACACCCACTAAGGGTCTGTGTGATGGGAATAAGTAAACAGTCCCACACTACCAAACACCCACTAAGGGTCTGTGTGATGGGAAATACAGTAAAACAGTCCCACACGATCCAAACAACCCCACTAAGGGTTGCGTGAGGGGAGGAAATACAGAAACAGGCCCACCACACCCAAACACCCCACTAAGGGTCTGGTGATGGGAAAACAGTAACATACACACACTATCCAAACAACCCACAAGGGTCTGCGTATGGGGAAATACAGTAAACAGTCCACACACTATCCAAACAACCCACTAAGGGTCTGCATGATGGGGAAATACAGTAAACAGTCCACACCACTACCCAAACACCACTAAGGGTCTGCTGATGGGAAAATACAGTAGTAAACAGTCCCACACACTACCCAAAACCCCCATAGGGTCTGGTGATGGGGAAATACAGTAAAAAACAGTCCACACCACTAACCAAACACCCCCACTAAGGGTCTGTGTGATGGGGAAATACAGTAACAATCCACACACTACCAATCAACCCACTAAGGGTCTGTGTGATGGGAAATACAGTAAACACGTTCCACACAAACCCCAAACACCCCATAAGGTCTGTGTGATGGGGAATACAGTAAACACGTCCACACACTAACCCAACACACCCACTAAGGGTCTGTGTGATGGGGAAATACAGTAACAGTCACACACTACCAAACACCCACTAGGGTCTGTGTGATGGGAAATACAGTAACAGTCCACACACTAACCCCACAACCCACAAGGGTCTGTGTGATGGGAATACAGTAAACAGTCCACACACTACCCAAACACCCATAAGGGTGGTGATGGGAAATACGTAAACAGTACAACACTACCAAACAACCCACTCAGGGTCTGTGTGATGGGAAATACAGTAAACAGTCCACACACATAACAAACAACCACTAAGGGTCTGTGTGATGGGGAAATACATTAAACAGTCCACACACTACCCAAACACCCACTAAGGGTCGTGTGATGGGAAATACAGTAAACAGTCCACACACTACCCAAACACCCCCATAAGGGTCTGTGATGGGAAATACAGTAAACAGTCCACACACTACCCAAACAACCCACTAAGGGTCTGTGTGATGGGAAATCAGTAAACAGTCCACACACTAACAACAACCCACTAAGGGTCTGTGTGATGGGGAAATACAGGAAACAGTCCACACACTAACCAAACACCCCTAAGGGTCTGGTGATGGGGAAATACAGTAAACAGTCCACACACTACCAAACAACCCACTAAGGGTCTGGTGATGGGGAAAATACAGTAAAAGTCCACACACTAACCAAACACCCACTAAGGGTCTGTGGATGGGAAATACAGTAAACAGTCCACACACTAACCAACACCCCACTAAGGGTCTGTGTGATGGGAAATACAGTAAACAGTCCACACACTAACAAAACACCCCACTAAGGGTCTTGTGATGGGGAAATACAGTAAACAGTCCACACACTAACCCAAACACCACTAAGGGGTGTGTGATGGGAAATACAGTATAACAGTCCACACATAACCAAAACACCCCACAAGGGTCTGTGTGATGGGAAATACAGTAAACAGGTCCACACACTAAACCAAACAACCCACTAAGGGTTGTGTGTGGGAAATACAGTAAACAGTCCCACACACTAACAAACACCCCCCTAAGGGTCTGTGTGATGGGAAATACAGTAAAAAGTCCTACACTAACCAAACAACCCACTAAGGGTCTGTGTGATGGGAAATACAGTAAACAGTCCACACACTACCCAAACAACCCACTAAGGGTCTGTGTGATGGGAAAATACAGTAAACAGTCCACACACTAACCAAACACCCCACTAAGGGTCTGTGTGATGGGAAATACAGTAAACAGTCCACACACTAACCAAACAACCCACTAAGGGTCTGTGTGATGGGGAAATACAGTAACAGTCCACACACTAACCAAACAACCCACTAAGGGTTGCGTGATGGAAATACAGTAATAGTCCAACACTACCAAACACCCCTAAGGGTCTGTGTGATGGGAAAATACAGTTAAACCGTCCACACACTACCCAAAACACCACTAAGGGTCTGAGATGGGGAAATACAGTAAACCGTCCACACACTATCCAAACAAACCACTAAGGGTCTGCGTGATGGGGAAATACAGTAAACAGTCCACACACTATCCAAACACCCACTAAGGTCTGCGTGATGGGGAAATACAGAGTAAACAGTCCACACACTAACAAACAACCCACTAAGGGTGTGGATGGGGAATACAGTAAACAGTCCACACACTATCCAAACACCCCACTAAGGGTCTGCGTGATGGGGAAATACAGTAAACAGTCCACACACTATCCAAACACCCCACTAAGGGTCTGTGTGATGGGGAAATACATTAAACAGTCCACACACTATCCAAACAACCCACTAGGGTCTGTGTGATGGGGAATACAGTAAACAGTCCACACACTATCAAAACACCCACTAAGGGTCTGCGTGATGGGGAAATACAGTAAACAGTCCACACACTATCCAAACACCCCACTAAGGGTCTGCGTGATGGGGAAATACAGTAAACAGTCCACACACTAACCAAACAAACCACTAAGGGTCTGTGTGATGGGGAAATACAGTAAACAGTCCACACACTATCCAAACACCCCACTAAGGGTCTGCGTGATGGGGAAATACAGTAAACAGTCCACACACTATCCAAACAACCCACTAAGGGTCTGCGTGATGGGGAAATACAGTAAACAGTCCACACACTACCCAAACACCCACTAAGGGTGCGTGGTGATAGGGGAAATACAATAAACAGTCCACACACTACCCAAACACCCCACTAAGGGTCTGTGTGATGGGAAATACAAGTAAACAGTCACACAATAACCCAAAACACCCCACTAAGGGTCTGCGTGAGGGAAATACAGTAAAACAGTCCACACACTACCAAACACCCCACTAAGGGTCTGGTGATGGGAAATACAGTAAACAGTCACCACACATACCAAACAACCCACTAGGGTCGTGTGATGGGAATACAGTAAACAGTCCACACACTATCAAAAACACACAAGGGTCTGCGTGATGGGGAAATACAGTAAACAGTCCACACACTATCCAAACAACCCACTAAGGGTCTGTGTGATGGGGAAATACATTAAACAGTCCACACACTATCCAAACAACCCACTAAGGGTCTGTGTGATGGGGAAATACAGTGAACAGTCCACACACTACCCAAACACCCCACTAAGGGTCTGTGTGATGGGAAATACAGTAAACAGTCCACACACTACCCAAACACCCCACTAAGGGTCTGTGTGATGGGAAATACAGTAATTAGTCCACACACTACCCAAACACACCCACTAAGGGTCTGTGTGATGGGAAATATAACAGTACACCACTACCCAAAACAACCCACTAAGGGTGCGTTGATGGGAAATACAGTAAACAGTCCACACACTACCCAAACAACCCACTAAGGGTCTGTGTGATGGGAAATACAGTAAACAGTCCACACACTAACCAAACACCCCACTAAGGGTCTGTGTGATGGGAAATACAGTAAACAGTCCATACACTAACCAAACAACCCACTAAGGGTCTGTGTGATGGGGAAATACAGTAAACAGTCCACACACTAACCAAACAACCCACTAAGGGTCGCGTGATGGGAAATACAGTAATTAGTCCACACACTACCCAAACAACCCACTAAGGGTCTGTGTGATGGGAAATACAGTAAACAGTCCACACACTACCCAAACACCCCACTAAGGGTCTGTGTGATGGGAAAATACAGTAAACAGTCCACACACTAACCAAACAACCCACTAAGGGTCTGTGTGATGGGAAATACAGTAAACAGTCCACACACTACCCAAACACCCCACTAAGGGTCTGCATGATGGGGGAAATACATTAAACAGTCCACCACACTATCCAAACAAACCACTAAGGGTCTGCGTGATGGGAAATACAGTAAACAGTCCACACACTAACCAAACAACCCACTAAGGGTCGCGTGATGGGGAAATACAGAAAGTCCACACACTATCCAAAACACCCCACTAAGGGTCTGCGTGTGATGGGGGAAATACAGTAAACAGTCCACACACTAACCAAACAACCCACTAAGGGTCTGTGTGATGGGGAAATACAGTAAACAGTCCACACACTATCCAAACACCCCACTAAGGGTCTGCGTGATGGGGAAATACAGTAAACAGTCCACACACATCAAACACCCCACTAAGGGTCTGCGTGATGGGGAAATACATTAAACAGTCCACACACTATCCAAACAACCCACTAAGGGTCTGTGTGATGGGAAAATACAGTAAACAGTCCTCCACACACTATCAAACACCCACCATAAGGGTCTGCGTGATGGGGAAATACAGTAACAGTCCACACACTATCCAAACAACCCACTAAGGGTCTGCGTGATGGGGAAATACAGTAAACAGTCCACCCACTACCAACAAACCCCTAAGGGTCTGTGTGATGGGGAAATACAGTAAACAGTCCACACACTATCCAAACACCCCAATAAGGGTCTGCGTGATGGGGAAATACAGTAAACAGTCCACACACTATCCAAACAACCCACAAGGGTCTGCGTGATGGGGAAAATACAGTAAACAGTCCACACACTACCCAAACACCCCACTAAGGGTCTGCGTGATGGGGAAATACAATAAACAGTCCACACACTACCCAAACACCCCACTAAGGGTCTGTGTGATGGGAAATACAGTAAACAGTCCACACACTACAAACACCCCACTAAGGGTCTGCGTGATGGGGAAATACAGTAAACAGTCCACACACTACCCAAACACCCCACTAAGGGTCTGTGTGATGGGAAATACAGTAAACAGTCCACACACTATCCAAACAACCCACTAAGGGTCTGTGTGATGGGAAATACAGTAAACAGTCCACACACTATCCAAACAACCCACTAAGGGTCTGCGTGATGGGGAAATACAGTAAACAGTCCACACACTATCCAAACAACCCACTAAGGGTCTGTGTGATGGGGAAATACAGTAAACAGTCCACACACTATCCAAACAACCCACTAAGGGTCTGTGTGATGGGGAAATACAGTAAACAGTCCACACACTACCCAAACACCCCACTAAGGGTCTGTGTGATGGGAAATACAGTAAACAGTCCACACACTACCCAGACACCCCACTAAGGGTCTGTGTGATGGGAAATACAGTAATTAGTCCACACACTACCCAAACACCCCACTAAGGGTCTGTGTGATGGGAAATACAGTAAACAGTCCACACACTACCCAAACAACCCACTAAGGGTCTGCGTGATGGGAAATACAGTAAACAGTCCACACACTACCCAAACACCCCACTAAGGGTCTGTGTGATGGGAAATACAGTAAACAGTCCACACACTACCCAAACACCCCACTAAGGGTCTGCGTGATGGGAAATACAGTAAAAATGCCAATCGGTTTTTATAGACCACATGATCGGTGAAAATTCAAACTGCTCAACCAATTAAGTAATAAATATACAAGATGCACAAATGATAGGTAAGGTTCATAATTAGGCGAAAAGGTTGGACTAGATGGGCGTATATCTTATACAACCCCCCAATACTATGTACTATGTAACTTTTATACAGACATTATGGGTAGGGTGGTTATAAAGGTTGGACTAGATGACGTTGTCTTTATACAACCTCCAATACTATGTACTATGTAACTGTTATACAGACATTAGCGTTAGGGTTATAAGGCTGGACTAGATGGACGTATGTCTTTAACAACCTCCAATACTATGTTACTGTGTAATGTTATACAGACATTATGGGTAGGGTATAAAGGTTGGACTAGATGGACGTATGTCTTATACAACCTCCAATACTATGTTTATGTAACTGTTTATACTGACATTATGGGTAGGGGATAAAGGTTGGACTAGATGGACGGATGTCTTTATACAGCCTCCAATACTATGTTACTATGTAACTGTTATACAGACATTATGGGTAGGGTATAAAGATTGGACTAGATGGACGTATGTCTTATACAACCACAATACTATGTACTATGTAACTGTTATACAGACAATTATGGGTAGGGTATAAAGGTTGGACTAGATGGACGTATGTCTTTATAACAACCTCCAATACTATTTACTATGTAACTGTTATACAGACATTATGGGTAGGGTATAAAGGTTGGACTAGATGGACTGTCTTTATACAACCTCCAATAGTATGTTACTATGTAACTGTTATACAGACATTAGGGGTAGGGTATAAAGGTTGGACTAGATGGACGTATGTCTTTAACAACCTCCAATACTATGTTACTATGTAACATGTTATACAGACATTATGGGTAGGGTAGTATAAGGTGGACTGATGGACGTATGTTTTATACAACCTCCAATACTATTACTATGAAACCGTTATACAGACATTATGGGTAGGGTATAAAGGTTGGACTAGATGGACGTATGTCTTATACAACCTCCAATACTATGTTACATATGTAACTGTTTATAGACATTATGGGTAGGGTATAAAGGTTGGACTAGATGACGGATGTCTTTATACAGCCTCCAATACTATGTTACATATGTAACGTTATTACAGACATTATGGGTAGGGTATAAAGATTGGACTAGATGGACGTATGTCTTATACAACCACCAATACTATGTTACTATGTAACTGTTATACAGACATTATGGGTAGGGTATAAAGGTTGGACTAGATGGACGTATGTCTTTATACAACCTCCAATACTATGTTACTATGTAACTTATACAGACATTATGGGTAGGATATAAAGAGTTGACTAGATGGACGTATGTCTTTATACAACTCCATACTATGTAAAGTTATACAGACATTATGGGTAGGGTATAAAGGTTGGACTAGATGGACGTAGCTTTATACAACCTCCAATACTATTTACTATGTAACTGTTATACTGACATTATGGGTAGAGTATAAAGGTTGGACTAGATGGACGTATGTCTTTATAACCTCCAATACTATGTTACTATGTAACTGTTATACAGACATTATGGGTAGGGTATAAAGGTTGGACTAGATGGACGTATGTATTTATACAACCTCCAATACTATGTTACTATGTAACTTTATACAGACATTATGGGTAGGGTAAAAGGTGGACTAGATGGACGTATGCTTTATACAACCTCCAATACTATGTTACTATGTAAAGTTATACAGACATTATGGGTAGGGTATAAAGGTGGACTAGATGGACGTATTTGTCTTTATACAACTCCAATACTATGTTACTATGTAACTGTATACAGACATTATGGGTAGGGTATAAAGGCTGGACTAGATGGACATATGTCTTTATACAACCTCCAATACTATGTTACTATGTAACTGTTATACAGACATTATGGGTAGGGTATAAAGGTTGGACTAGATGGACGTATGTCTTTATACAACCTCCAATACTATGTTACTATGTAACTGTTATACAGACATTATGGGTAGGGTATAAAGGCTGGACTAGATGGACATATGTCTTTATACAACCTACAATACTATGTAAACTATGTAATAGTAACTAATAGAGATGGGGTCCGACATGAACCAGATTCTGACACAAAACTCCCGGTACCGAAATCCAAATGGTCCGTCTGGATCATCCGGTTTGAGACTTGGAACGCATTTTCGATAATTTTTGAAGTACGGGGCTATTTTCGATAATTTTCAAAAATAGCATCAAAACATTAAACAATATTATATAGTATCCCTGTACAAACCAAAACTACAGTATATGTATTAATACCAGTAATTCTCAATATTTTAGTACCCAGTAACAACCAGAACTACAGTATATGTATAAATACCAGTAATTCTCAATATATAGTATCCCCGTACAACCAGAAACTACAGTATATGTATACACAGTAATTCTCAATATTATTATAGATCCCCATACCAACCAGAACTACAGGATATGTATTAATACTAGTAATTCTCAATATTTATAGTACCCTGTACCAACCAGAACTACAGTAATGTATTAATACCAGTAATTCTCAAATATTATATAGTATCCCCGTACCAACCAGAACTACAGTATATGTATTAATACCAGTAATTCTCAATATTATATAGTATCCCCGTACCAACCAGAAACTACAGGATATGTATTAATACCAGTAATTCTCAATATTATATAGTATCCCCGTACCAACCAGAAATACAGTATATGTATTAATACCAGTAATTCTCAATATTATATAGTATCCCATACCAACCAGAAACACAGTATAGGTATTAATACTAGTAATTCTCAATATTATATAGTATCCCGTACCAACCAGAACTACAGTATATGTATTAATACCAGTAATTCTCCATATTATTAGTTTTAGAAACTTATCCAGGCCTTTTTAAAGCTATTTAATGAATTGCCATTACCACATTGCTGGAAGACAGTCCACAGTGTCACCGTTCTCACTGTAAAGAAACCTTTCCTAACCTGAAGATGAAACTTCTTTTCTTCCAACCTTAAAGGATGTCCACGTGTCCTCTGATATGACCTATTAGTGAACAATGCACCAGAGAGTTCATTTGTATGGCCATTAATATATGTATAAAGTGATCAGTCCCCACGCAAACGTCGCTTCTCCAATGTAAACAGCCCTAACTTGCTAATCTGCCTGCATAGTCAAGCCCTCCTTCCCCTTATTAATTCAGTTGCCCTTCTCTGGACTGCTTCCATTTCAAGATGTCACCTTTTGTATATGGGATTCCCAGAACTGCACCGCATATTCCCAAATTGGCCTTCCAGTGCCTTGTAAGAGGGAGAATAATATTTTTCTCCTTTGAATCTATTCCCATCTTATACAAGACAATATCTTGCTAGCTCTAGCTGTTGCTACCTGGCATTGTTTGCTACAGCTAAGTCTGTTATCTACCAGAACCCCCAAATCAGAGTTAACACAGAGTTGTTTATGGTGTAGGTGGAACAGGGATAATTAAATCCCCAATGCATTACCTTATATTTATCAACATTGAATCCCAACATTGATATAGTGTCATTTAATATAGGGAATAGTGATCATGATACAGTGTCAATTAATATAGGGAATAGTGACCATGATATAGTGTCATTTAATAAGGAATGGTGACCGATGATATGAGGTGCCATATATTAGTGTCATTTACTCTAGGAATAGTGACCATGATATAGTGTCATTTAATATAGGGAATAGTGACGTGATATAGTGGTATTTATATAGGGAATAGGGACCATGTATAGGTCATTAATATAGGGAAGTGACATGTATAGTGTATTTATATGGAATAGGACCATGAGATAGTGTCATTTAATATAGGGAATAGTGACCATGATAGTGTCATTTAATATAGGGAAAGTGACCATGATATAGTGTCATTAATATAGGGAAAGGACCATGATTAGTGTCATTAATATAGGGAAAGTGACCATGATTATAGTGTCATTTAATATAGGGAATAGTGACCATGATATAGTGTCATTAATATAGGGAATAGGGACCATGATATAGTGTCTTTAATATGGGAAAGTGACATGATATAGTGTCATTAATATAGGGAATAGGGACAATGTATAGTGTCATTTAATATAGGGAATAGTGACCATGATATAGTGTCATTTAATATAGGGAATAGTGACCATGATATGTGTCATTTTAATTAGGGAATAGTGACCGATTAGAGTGTCATTTAATATAGGGAATAGTGACCATGATATAGTGTCATTTTATAGGGAATAGTGACCATGATATAGTGTCATTTAATTAGGGATAGTGACCATGATATAGTGCATTTAATATAGGGAATAGTGACAATGATATAGTGTCATTTAATATAGGGAATAGCGAAATGATATAGTGTCATTTAATATAGGGAATAGGTGACAATGTATAGTGTCATTTAATATAGGGAATAGTGACCATGATATAGTGTCATTTATATAGGGAATAGTGACCATGATATAGGGTCATTTAATATAGGGAATAGTGACAGATATAGTGTCATTTAATAGGGAATAGTGACATGATATAGTGTCATTTAATATAGGGAATAGTGACCATGATATATGTCATTAATATAGGGAATAGTGGACATGATATAGTGTATTTAATATAGGGAATAGTGACCATGATATAGTGTCATTTAATATAGGGAATAGTGACCATGTATAGTGTCATTTAATATAGGGGAATAGTGACCATGATATAGTGTCATTAATATAGGGAATAGTGACCATGATATAGTGTCATTAATATAGGGAATAGTGACCATGATATAGTGTCATTTAATATAGGGAATAGTGACCATGATATAGTGTCATTTAATATAGGGAATAGTGACCATGATATAGTGTCATTTAATATAGGGAATAGTGACCGTGATATGTGTCATTTAATATAGGGAATAGTGACCATGATATAGTGTCATTTATATAGGGAATAAGTGACCGTGATATAGTGTCATTGAATTAGGAATGTGACCATGATATAGTGTCATTTAATATAGGGAATAGTGACCAGTGATATAGTGTCATTTATATAGGGAATAGTGACATGATATAGTGTCATTTAATATAGGGAATAGTGACCGTGATATAGTGTCATTTAATATAGGGAAAGTGACCATATAGTGTCATTTAATATAGGGATAGTGACCATGATATAGTGTCATTTAATATAGGAATAGTGGACCATGATATAGTGTCATTTAATATAGGGAAACTAGTGATCATGATATAGTGTCATTAATATAGGAATAGTGACCATGATATAGTGTCATTTAATATAGGGAATATGTTACAGATATAGTGTCATTTAATATAGGGAATAGTGGATGTGATATAGGTGTCATTTATTTTATAGGGAATAGTGACCATGATATAGTGTCATTTATATAGGGAATAGTGACCATGATATAGTGTCATTTAATATAGGGAATAGTGACCATGATATAGTGTCATTTAATATAGGGAACAGTGACCATGGTATAGTGTCATTTATATAGGGAATAGTGACCGTGATATAATGTCATTTAATATAGGGAATAGTGACCATGATATGTGTCATTATATATAGGGAATAGTGACCGTGATATAGTTCATTTAATATAGGGAATAGGACCATGATATAGTGTCATTATATAGGGAATAGTGACATGTATAGTGTATTTAATAGGGCATAGTGACCATGATATGTGTCATTTAATATAGGGCAATAGGGACCGTAAAATGTCATTTAATATAGGGAATAGTGACCATGATATAGTCATTTAATATAGGGAATAGTGACCGTGATATAATGTCATTTAATATAGGGAATAGTGACCATGATATAGTGTCATTTAATATAGGGAATAGTGACCATGATATAGTGTCATTTAATATAGGGTATAGTGACCATGATATAGTGTCATTTAATATAGGGAATAGTGACCATGATATAGTGACATTTAATATAGGGAATAGTGACCATGATATAGTGTCATTTAATATAGGGCATAGTGACCATGATATAGTGTCATTTAATATAGGGAATAGTGACCGTGATATAATGTCATAATATAGGGATAGTGACCATGATTAAGTGATTTAATATAGGGAATAGTGACCTATGATATAGTGTCATTTAATATAGGGTATAGTGACCATGATATAGTGTCATTTAATATAGGAATAGTGACCATGATATAGTGTCATTAATATAGGGAATAGTGATCATGATATAGTGTCATTTAATATAGGGAATAGTGACCTGTGATAGTGTCATTTAATATAGGGAATAGTGACCATGATATAGTGTCATTTAATATAGGGTTATAGTGACCATGATATATTGTCATTTAATATAGGGAATAGTGACCATGATATAGTGTCATTTAATATAGGATGCAAACTACAAAAGTTCACTGGGTTAACAAACTTTTAACTTTAGCAAAGTTAATTTTATATTGTTAAAGGAATCGCTCCTTCTCATAGACTGGGGGGATTGTGTTCGTAAGTAAAGATACTGAGCAGAAGTGGACTGCTTTTAAGGGATATTAAACTATTACATTTCTAAATTTATACCTATAGGGAACAAGTGTAAAAATAAGGTCCGGGGGGGGAGCTAGAAGGTCCATGAGGTAGGATGTGTTTTTCCTCTGCTCCGTCTCCAAAATCCGAGGATAAAAAACTGTATAATACCAACAAATACCTATACATTCTCTACTAGCGACCACAGCCAGATGACCAAACCAAAATGGCACAAAGCAAACGGATCGGCAAAAAAAATTGGAACAGTTTGCCTGGAAGGGCCCAGCCGACACTCAGGCTTATATGCCACCATTGCCTAGGAAGGAAACTCCAACACTAAATGGGAAAAACCATGAAGAGACCCAACCTGTCTCGCCCCCACCCAGGAGCCCACCTAACTGACCTCCGCCAACACCTGATTGGAGCCAACAAGAGTCGCAGACCTCGTTGGCAACTATGTCGAGGAGGCAAGGTCGGAAATCTCCCTCTCCGGCAGACTTCCAAAAGATGAGGCAGGGGGTTCGGGAGGCTGAGACCCAAATAGCGGCCCTGGAAGATGCAGTCCAACCACTTCAGCTCGACCTCCAAGCCAGGAGGAGCCGACTAGATGATCTTGGAGAACAGATCACGTCGTCAAAACCTCAGATTCTTGGCCTTCCCGGAGGGAGCTGAGGCCCAGTCGCTGGCCCCGTTCCTTGCGGGACAGGATCCGCAGCAAGTTTAGAACAGAAAGAACGGGCCCACCGAATACCAGTAAGGCTCCCATCCTGGAGCACCGCTGAGGCCCTGATTGCGCGCCTTCTCAATTCACGGGTCAGGGACTGGATTCTCCGCCAGGCCCGCACAACCCGGACCTGATCCATGGGAACGCCATAATACACATCTTCCCGGACTACTCTTGGAGCTTCAACAACGAAATAAAAAAAAAATGCTGGCGGCTGGCTTCATCTATTCAATGGCCTACCCGGCGCACTCCGTGTTGCAGTGGACGGTAAGTCCGATTTTCTGACACACCTAGAGACGCGGTGCCTGGCTAGATGCTGCTGAACAAGGTAACATACTTACCCTTACTCTACCCCCTGGAGCCTATTGTTCCCAATATACACCTCACCCTGATGTCACAGCCCCCATCTACACTCTCTGTGGAGGATGGAGGGACTCCGATAAGGTGGCTGTCCACCCAGCCTGACCCTCTGTGACTCAGTTGCTTCTCCTCTCCTCTAGCCCCTTGAGGGCAGCGATTGTGGATAGCCCACCGATAACCCACGACCCCGACTGAATAGCCAGATGACCATGTTCATAACCCCCACCGGAGGTCCCATGCCACTACCTGCCACCTCCAATTTACTTTTACCACCACCGCCAAAGAGTCGCCATAAACCTCTCTTCCCGGACACTATCCCAGATCGACTGCCTAAACACAGCTACTAATGACATAGCAATATGTTTGCACCCCATGTGCCTTCTGTTGTACCCCTCAAATGTAACTAGGCAAAGGACACCATATTTGAACCTATGGATCCCCCAAATTTATCACAACAGAGCGACATTTGCCTCGCTTCACCCCCCCATCCACCCACCCCTGGCCGGATGTCTTCCCCCAGGCCACAGACATACTCAAGACGAGCATTGGACTGATGGGATACTTAACCATCACCAGGACCTTGAACAATATGCCTAACCAACTGCACAACTGGGTATACCACCCAATGGAGCCCGGAATCCCTACTCCCTGTATGCAACCTGATCGTGGCCATGTTACCGAGTATACTGCCTTAACATGTGTATGTTTGTAATAATGCTCCCTAAGTACTTTCTCTCTCTTCGCAATATCTAATTCTCTAATGCTCTCCTTTTATGATTTGGTACTGCTGTATATATCCATGTATGTACTGCTGATTTATATTGTATTGTGCTCACCGTTATACTGTCTCATGTATCATCCGTTTCTATCTTCTGTTTCATATACTTCATGTATTGTGTTAATCACTAACTCCTCAATGTATTGTGTATATCACTATACTCCTCAAGTTTGTGATAATCCATATACTCCTCAATGTATTGTGTATAATCACTAACTCTCAATGTATGTGTATAATAACTATACTCCTCAATGTATTGTGTATAATCACATATACTCTCAATGTATTGTGTATATCACTTATACTCCTCAATGTATGTGTATATCACTATACTCTCAATGTATGTGTATAATCACTATACTCCTCAATGTATTGTGTATAATCACTATACTCCTCAATGTATTGTGTATTATCGCTATACTCTCAATGTATTGTGTATAATCACTATACTCCTCAATGTATTGGTATATCACTATACTCCTCAATTTATTGTGATAATCACTATACTCCTCAATGTATTGTGTATAATCCTATATCCTCAATGTATTGTGTATAATCACTATACTCCTCAATGTATTGTGTATAATCATATACTCCTCAATGTATGTGTATAATCACTATACTCCTCAAGTATGTGTATAATCACTATACTCTCAATGTATTGGTAATCACTATACTCCTCAATGTATTGTGTATAATCTATACTCCTCAATGTTATTGTGTATAATCACTATACTCCTCAATGTATTGTGTATAATCACTATATCCTCAATATATTGTGTATAATCACTCTATACTCCTAATGTATGTGTATAATCACTATACTCCTCAATGTATTGTGTATAATCGTCCTATACTCTCAATGTATTGTGTATAATCGCTATACTCCTCAATGTATTGTGTATAATCGCTATATCCTCAATGTATGTGTATAATCGCTATACCTCAATGTATTGTGTATAATCAGCTATACTCCTCAATGTATTGTGTATAATCGCTATACTCCTCAATGTATTGGTATAATCGCTATACTCCTCAATGTATTGTGTATATCCTATACTCCTCAATGTTTGGTATAATCGCTATACTCCTCAATGTATGTGTATATCGCTATATCAATGTATTGTGTATAATCACTATACTCCTCAATGTATTGTGTATAATCGCTATACTCCTCAATGTATGTGTATAATCGCTATACTCCTCAATGTATTGGGTATAATCGCTATACTCCTCAAGTATGGTATAATCACATACTCCTCAAGTATTGTGTATAATCATATACTCCTCAATGTATTGTGTATAATCCTATACTCCTCAATGTATTGTGTATAATCGCTATACTCCTCAATGTATTGTGTATAATCACTATACTCCTCAATGTATTGTGTATAATCGCTATACTCCTCAATGTATTGTGTATAATCGCTATACTCCTCAATGTATTGTGTATAATCACTATACTCCTCAAAGTATTGTGTATAATCACTATACTCCTCAATGTATTGTGTATAATCACTATACTCCTCAATGTATTGTGTATAATCACTATACTCCTCAATGTATTGTGTATAATCACTATACTCCTCAATGTATTGTGTATAATCACTATACTCAATGTATTGTGTATAATACACTATACTCCTCAATGTATTTGGTTATAATCACTATACTCCTCAATGTATGTGTGTATAATCCTATACTCCTCAATGTATTGTGTATAATCACTATACTCCTCAATGTATGTGTATAATCACTATACTCCTCAATGTATTGTGATAATCAACTATACTCCTCAATGTATTGTGTATAATCACTATACTCCTCAATGTTTGTGTATAATCACTATTACTCCTCAATGTATTGTGTATAATCATATACCCTCAAGTGTATGTGTATAATCACTATACTCCTCAATGTATTGTGTATAATCACTATACTCCTCAATGTATTGTGTATAATCACTATACTCCTCAATGATTGGTTATCACTAACTCTCAATGTATTGTGTATAATCACTATAATCCTCAATGTATTGTGTAAATCACTATACTCCTCAATGTATTGTGTATAATCCTATACTCCTCAATGATTGTGTATAATCACTATACTCCTCAATGTATTGTGTTATAATCACTATACTCCTCAATGTATTGTGTATAATCATATACTCCTCAATGTATGTGTTATAATCACTATACTCCTCAATGTATTGTGTATAATCACTATACTCCTCAATGTATTGTGATAATCACTAACTCTCAATGTATGTGTATAATCCACTATACTCCTCAATGTATTGTGTATAATCCTATACTCCTCAATGTATTGTGTATAATCGCTATACTCCTCAATGTATTGTGTATATCACTATACTCCTCAATGGATTGTGTATAATCACTATACTCCTCAATGTTGTGTTATAATCACTTATACTCCCAATGTATTGGTATAATCACTATACTCCTCAATGTATTGTGTATAATCACATATCCTCAATGTATTGTGTATAATCACTATACCCTCAATGTATTGGTATAATCACTATACTCCTCAATGTATTGTGATAATCACTACTCCTCAATGTATTATGTGTATAATCACTAACTCCTCAATGTATTGTGGATAATCATTACTCCTCAATGATTTGTATAATCACATATCTTAATGTATTTGTGTATAATCCTATACTCCTCAATGTATTGTGTATAAATCACCTATACTCTCAATGTATGTGTATAATCACTATACTCCTCAATGTATTGTGTATAATCACTATACTCCTCAATGTATTGTGTATATGTATACTCCTAATGTATGTTAATCACTATACTCCTCAATGTTTGTGTATAATCACTATACTCCTCAATGTATTGTGTATAATCACTATACTCCTCAATGTATTGTGTATAATCACTATACTCCTCAATGCTTGTGAAGGTTCTCATTCATCCAGGTCATGGTATATCTGTTGTATTCATCCATCCAGGTCACGGTATATCTGTAATATTCATCCATCCAGGTCACGGTATATCTGTAATATTCATTCATCCAGGTCATGGTATATCTGTTGTATTCAATTAGATCAACTGGACTTGAAATGTAGTGTCTCTCAGCTGAAAACCCTTAACCCAAATATAATTTGCCTACAAGAAACCATCTCCTCCAATCTAATTTACACTATGGATGGACTGCCCACAGCACCCACTCCTCATACTCCAGTGGTATCTCCATCCTTCTAAGCAAACAAACGAGATACCTTATCCTTGAGATCAAGTCGGACAGACGGGGACAATATCTATGTGTGGCCCTTACAATTGATACTACTCAATATGTAATAGTCGGAATTTACGACCCCCCCACCTGCACCCTGAGACCAGTCCGAGAGTCGCTTACATTCATCTTCAAATACCCATCTGCTCACCTTCTTTGCATGGGCGATTTCAACACCCTAATGAACCCAGTGCTCGATAAATTCGCCCCACAAGCAACTACGACCACCTTCTCTCCGCAACCCACCCCCCTTCGGAAGCTAATCTCTGAACTGGGATGGATAGACGCATGGAGATTCAGATTCCCTCATACCACGGAGTACACCTGTAACACCCATACCGCTCTATCACGAATAGACTACGTATTTGTTAATAAATCTACCGGCATTAAAATACAAAACATCGCCCACCTTCCACACTCCACCTCCGATCACTCACCCATCAGCATCACTATCAAAACTCCCCCATCTAGACAATCCCAAAGAGCCTTTTTTCCCAAACAAGACCCCATACTTGAACATATCAACATATACACCACACAAGACCACAACCCAGTTCCCATGAACACCCAATGGGCCATCTGCAAAAAACTCTCTCGTTCATTAGACACTCAGCCACCAAAAATGAATCCAAACTGACCCAGGCGCTGCAAGATTCTGAGGCCTCAAACATGAACTCCCCCTCCCCACAAACCAAAAACACCCGGCTAATCGCCCAATCCTTATACGACAAACTCCTCACTGAAAAACAAGCATGGAAGCTATTTTTCAACAAACAAATGTACTTCGAACACGGACACCAGTCTGCAAAGCTCCTCTCACGATTAGCACACGGCCCCCCGAATCAAAACACCTTCCTACAACTTTTAGACCCACACAAAGGATTAATAACAAACATTACTGATATTTTAGACTGTATGACAGAATACTACAGTAACATATACAAACACAAACCACATCCTCCCAGGCCACCCTAGAGGAATACCTAAATACGATTAGCTTCACGAAAATCTCCCAAACCGAGGCCCATCTCCTTGAAGCGGATATCTCCTTAGCTGAAATGCAACTAGCCCTGTCACAAATAGCCACAAAAAAAACACCAGGCCCAGATGGAATTCCGACCGAGATATACAGTAAATATGCTCAAGACCCACAAGACTGGGGATCGTATAGACCTATCTCGCTCCTTAATCTGGACTATAAAATATTAGCTAAGATTCTGGCCAACAGACTCAAAAGAGTCATCACAACCATCATTCACCCAGACCAAACCGGCTTTATCCCCGGGAAATCTGCCTCTATCAACATTCGTAAAACACTAATACACACCCAAGTTGATCACGACAATTCAGGAATGAGAATTATGCTTCACTAGATGCATGTAAGGCTTTTCATTCCGCTGAATGGCCCTATCTTTGGTCTTGTCTCTCCCCCTCGAAAGAGGAACCAGACAGGGATTCCCACTATCCCCGTACCTTTTTGCATTGGCACTAGAACCCCTGGCCATCAAACTCTGCTCCTCAACCCAAAACGACGGACTCCGACTGGGATCCCACATATCGTTCTTAAGCCTATATGCCGATGATATGATTCTATATCTCGCAGACCCTGATCTATCTCTCAAAACACCTCATGATATAATATCACAATTCGCCCTATTCTCTGGATTATATATCAACGGGGGAAAATCTGCACTTTTCCCTATTGACCCGAATATCAAATTTTCCCAATTCACCAGGACCCTAGTCCCAATAGTGGACAGTTTTCGATACTTAGGTATTCAAATTACCAAATCACAACAAGACATCCACTCCCTTAACCTCACTCCGATTCTTGACCTAGTCTGATCTAAATCTGAACTATGGAAAGGCCTCCCTATAAATTTAATAGGGAGAATCAACCTAATAAAAATCATCTTATTGCCCAAAATTCTCTATGTACTCCAGCACAGTCTAGAATTCATCCAAATACTTTCTTTACTAAACTACAAGGCCTATTACTTATCCTCCTCTTGGGTTCCAGAAGGTCCAGGGTGGGCCTCAAAATCCTACAAAGGACTCGCAAGCTGGACTTTCCTGCTTTATTACCCAGCTAGCCAGCTAAAATACTACAAAACTTGGTGCATTCTGGACACTACGGACCCAACTGATGCTAACCCCAAAACCCTATATGACGCTGAAAAATTTCTACAAGCCTACCCGCCCTCACTTGGGGGCTTTTATAAAAAGCGCGAAAGTAGCGAAATGTTTTCGCATTCGCTTTCGCTGGTTGTTTTCGCACAAAAGACAGTTAACGCTATTATAAAGTAGCGTTGACTAATGGCGAAACCGTTTCCGCGCGTTATCGCCAAACCCTTTTCGCCTTACTTCGCAATGTAATTTTAGCGAAAAAGGAGCAAAAAGGCATAACGCGATTTATAAAAGAGCGAAAGGTGTTGTTTGCGTTAAAAAGAGCGGAAGATTAGCGCGACCCTGAAGGTGGTGAAAGTCATTGTTTGAGCAAAAGGCATTCTAATGGGTAATATGCCTTGAAAAAGCGAACGCGCATTAGAAGGGCAACGCACATTAGAGTGTAATATGCCTTGGAAAAGCGACATTAGAAAGGCGATCGTGCATTAGAATGTAATATGCCTTGGAAGCGACGTGCATAGAAAGGCGAACGCACATAGAAAGGCGAACGCACATTAGAAAGGCGAACGCACATTATAATGGAATATGCCTTGGAAAAGCGAACGCGCATTAGAAAGCGAACGCACATTAGAAAGGCGAACGCACATTAGAAAGGCGAATGCGCATTAGAAAGGCGAATGTGCAGTGCAAAAGAAAATTGTATTCCAATTGAGAAAGATTGACTAAATAAGACATGGCTGACTTCTTGGTAAATGTGAGGTGGCCATTTTGAACTGACATCATTTTCTAGTGGGCTTTTCTGGTTTCGAATGGTTTTCACAATGCAGTCTTCTTAGATGCGTTAAGTTTTCGCTGCGATACTTTCGCTCTTTATCGCGCCCGTTCGCCTTTTTCAGCCGCGAAGTGTGTTTTTTTTCGCTTTTTTATAAATAAGGCGAAACGAAGCCCCAACGAAGCCCCAAATGGCGCTATTTTCGCTGCGATGTGCTGCGCTAATTATTTGGCGAAAAAGACAATCCTTTATAAATATGCCCCTTGGTCTTCTTAGACTTCCAATCCAACACTCTGCCCTCTGGAGACACCCCCTCCATAAACAAATGTTCAAGGCTTGGAAGCTAGTTAACCGAACTCTCAACTTTAAAGGTACTCTTGAACTACAGTAGATGTAGTTTACTTGGATTTTGCAAAGGCTTTTGATACAGTCCCCCATAGGCGACTAATGAATAGCAAGGTCTGTTGGTCGGGGAGTCACATTTGTACTGGATAGAAAATTGAATGAATAGGCAGAGAGTAGTTGTTAATGGGGCTTCATCATTATGGACTAAAGTGCTAAGTGGGGGCCACAGCGTTCTGTGTGGGGCCGCTTCTATTTAATCTATTTTTAGGATTGGAAGTGGGTATTGTCAGCAAGGTTTCTGTGTTTGCTGACAACACAAAACTTTGTCGACCATTAAAAACTTCAGAGGATGTGCAATCGTTGCAAGGGATCTAGATAGATTATCACATTGGGCTCTAAGTGGCAGATGAAATTCAATGTTGATAAATGTAAGGTGATGCATTTTGGACTTAAAAATACTTGTGCTACTTATACTATAAAGGCTCTGTGTTAAGTGAATCCCTGTTGGAAAGGGATCTTGGAGTTTTGGTGGATAACAAACTTAAGGTAGCAAGCAGTGCCAGGCGGCAACAGCCAGAGCCGCATGGTATTGTCTTGTATAAAGAGAGGTATGGATCAAGGGGAAAATGTAATTCTCCCTCTTTACAAAGCATTGTAAGGCCTCATTGGAAATACAGTGCAATTTTGAATCCTGTGTACAAAAAGGACATCTTTGAAATGGAAAGGGTTCAGAGAAGGGCAACTAAATTAATAAGGGGATTGGGGGAGCTTGAATATCAAGAGAGACTGGAAAAGTTACAATTATGTACGCGGAGAAAAGGCGCTTGCGTGGGGATATGATTACTGTGTATAAATACATTAACGGGCCATACAATAAACTATCTGGGCATTGTTCACCAATGAACATGTCAGAGGACACGTGGACATCCCTAAGACTTGAAGAAAAAGGTTTAGGGTTCAAGCTCGGAGGGTTTTTCACTGTGAGAACGGTAAGAGCTATGGAACTGTCTTCAGTGGACGTTGTAATGGCAGGTTCATTGGTCAGTTTAATAAAAGCTGGATGAGTTTCTACAAAACAGGAATGTTACAAGTTACGGTATTGATAGCTCATAGATGGGGTTTAGGGGAACAAGGGTTTGTCACTGTGAGAACGGTAAAGCTATGGAACTGTCTTCCAGTGGACGTTGTTATGGCAGGTTCATTGGTCAGTTTAATAAAAAGCTGGATGAGTTTCTACAAACAAGGAATGTTACAAGTTACTGGTATTGATACATAAAGTAGAGTTGATCCAGGGAAATTTCCGATTGCCACTTGGAGTCAGGAAGGAATTTTTTCCCCCTTCATACATTTGGTGGGGGTTTTTTGCCTTCCTCTGGATCAACAGTTAGGCAGGAAATGAGGATATTGCTAGATGGGTTGTACAGTATATTGTATACATAGCCATATTCTCAATATTATATAGTACCACCGACACTCCCCTGTACCAACCAGAACTACAGTATATGTAATTATACCTAAGTCTCATATTATATGTATCTCCCCATACAACCAGAACTACAGTATATGTATTAATAACTATTAATTCATCAATATTATAGTATCCCTTTACCCAACCATACATACAGAATTATTAATACACAGTATTCTCATATTATATATTAATCCCCACGTCAACCAACCAGAACTACATTAATAATGTATTATACCAGTAATCTCAATATATTAGTACCCCGTCCCAACCAGAACTACAGTATATGTATTAATACCAGTAATTCTCATATTATATATTCTCCCCGTACACCATACTACAGTATATGTAGTAAGACCATAATTCTCAGTATTATATAGTATCCCCATACCACCCAGACTCAGAGACATATATGTATAATCAGTTATCTCAGCTATTATATAGTATCACCCCGTACCAACCAGAACTACAGTAGATTTATTATACCCTTACTTCTCCATATTTTTAGTTTTAGAACCTTATAAAAAGTCCAGGCCTTTTTTAAGCTATTTAATGACTGCCATTACCACATCGCTGGAAGACAGTTCCCACAGTGTCACAGTTCTCACTGTAAAAGAAAACCTTTCCTACCTGAGATGAACTTCTTTTCTCTTCCCACCTTAAAGGCTGTCCACGTGTCCTCTGATATTACCTATTAGTTAACAATGCACCAGAGAGGTCATTGTCTGGCCGCATTAATATCTTTTGATAAATGTCATTCCCCCGCAACACGTCGCTTCTCCAATGTAAACACCCCTACTTGTCGCAGCTGCCTGCAAAGTCAATCCCTCCATTCCCCTTAATTAATTCATCATGTGCCCTTCTCGGACTGGCTTCCTTCCACAAGATGTCCCTTTTGTAGATGGGATTCCCCAGAACTGCACCGGCATTGCCAATGTGGCTTACCTGCCTTGTAAGAGGATAATAATATTTTTTCTCTCTTGAATTATTCCCCTATTATATACAAGACAAATATCTTGCTAGCTCTAGCGTGTTCTACCACCTGGCATTGTTTGCTACAGCTAAGTCTTTTATCTACCCAGAACCACCCAAATCGAGTTAACACAGAGTTGTTTATGTGTTAGGTTGGAACAGTATAATTAATCCCCAATGCATTACCTTTAATTTCTCACATTGACTCCCAACATTGAACCGAGTGTCATTTATATAGGGAATAGTAGCAGATACAGTGTCAATTAATTAGGGAATAGTGCATGATAATAGTGTCATTTAATCTAGGAATGGTGAACCATGACATATAGTGTCTTAATATAGGGAATAGTGACCATGATATAGTTCATTTATAGGGGAATATGACCATGATATAGTGTCATTTAATAGAGGGAATATGAACGTGATATAGTGTTATTTAATATAGGGACTAGGACCATGATTAGTTCATTTAATATAGGGAACAGTGACCATTGTATAGGTCATTTATATCGGGAATAGTGACCATGATATAGTGTCAGTTAATATAGTGAATAAGTACATGAATTAGTGTCATTTAATATAGGGAACAGTGACCAGATATAGTGTCCATTTATATAAGGGAACAGTGACCAGGATATAGTGTCATTTAATAGAGTGAATATGACCATTATATAGTGGCATTTAATATAGGGAATAGTGACCCTGCTATAGTGTCATTTACTCTAGGGACTCGTGGGACAGATATAGTGTCATTTACTTAGGGGGGTACCAGTGACCATGAATAGTGTCCATTAATATAGGAGCTAGTTGACAATGATATCGTGGTCATTTAATATAGGGAAATAGTTACCATGATATAGTGTCATAATATATGACTAGTGACCATGATATAGTGTCATTTTTAAATATAGGAATAGGGACCGTGATAGAGTGGTCTTTAATATGGGATAGTGACCATATTAGAGTCATTTAATATAGGGAATAGTGACCATGATATAGTGGTCATTTATATAGGGAATAGTGACAATGATATGTGTCATTTAATATAGGGAATAGTGACAATGATATAGTGTCATTTAATATAGGGAATAGCGATCAGATTATAGTGTCATTTAATATAATGGAATAGTGACAATGATAATCGTGGCATTTAATATAGGGAATAGTAGACATTATAAGTGTCCATTTAATATAGGGAATAGTGACCATGATATAGGGTCATTTAAGATAGGGAATGTGACCATGATCTAGTGTCATTTAATATAGGACTAGTGATCACTGATATATGTCATTTAAAGATAGGGAATATAGTGACCATGATATACTGTCATTTAATTAGGGAATATGTACCATGTATGTTTCATAATATAGGGAATAGTGACCATGAATAGTGTCATTTATATAGTGAATAGTTACCATGATATAGTGTCCATTTAACTAAGTGAATAGTGGACCATGAGATAGTGTCCATTTAATATATGAATAGTGAACCATGATATAGTGTTCATTTAATATAGGGAATAGTGACCATGATAATAGTGTCATGTACGTTGGAATATTGACCCATGATATAGTGTCATTTAATATAGGGAATAGTGAACATGAATCGTGTCATTTAATATAGGAATAGTGACCGTATATAGTGTCATTTAATAAGGGCATAGTGACCATGTATAGTGTCATTTAATATAAGGGACCATTGACCGTGATATATGGGTAACTTTAATATAGGGAATAGTGACCATGATATAGTGTCATTTTCTATAGGAAGAGTGCCCATGAATATAAGTGTCATTTAATATCGGGAATAGTGGACCATGATAATAGTGTCATTTAATATGGAATAGTGACCCGTGATATCGTGTCTTTAATATAGGGACAGTGACAATGATATAAGTGTCAGTATATAGGGCATAAGTGACCATTGATATAGTGTCAGTAATCTAGGGACTATTACCATGATATAGTGTCATTTAATATAGGGAATATGATCATGATATAGTGTGCCTTTAATATAGGGAATATTGGCCATGATATGTGTCCATTTAAATTTAGGGAATAGTGACCATGATATAGTGTCTTTAATATATGGAATATGTTATGTGCTATAGTGGTCCATTTAATATAGGGAAATAGTGACATGATATAGTGTCATTTAATCTGGGAATAGTGACCATGATCTGTGTCATTTAATATAGGAATAGTGACATGATATTGTGTCCTTTAATTAGGAACAGTGACCATTTTCTAGTGTCATTTAACCTAGGGAATAGTGACCGTGATATAATGGTCATTTAATAGAGGGAATAGTGACCATGATATAGTGTCATTTAAATATATGTAATGTGACCTTGATATTGTCATTTAAATATAGGGACTATTTGACCATGATATGTGTCATTTAATATAGGGAATAGTGACCATGATATGTGTCATTAATATCGGGCAGAGTGACCATGATATAGTGTCATTTTAATATAGGGAATAGTGACCGTGATATAATGTCATTTAATATATGGAAGAGTGACCAGGAATAGTGTCATTTCATAGAGGGATAGTGACAGTGATATAATGTCATTAATATAGGGAATAGTGCCATGATTATATTGTCATCTAATAGGCGAATAGTGACCATGATATTAGTGTCATTTTACTATGTATAGTTACCATGATATAAGTGTCATTTAATTTACTAATGGAATAGTGACCCATGAGTAGTGACATTAGAATATAAGGGAATAGTGACCATGATTAGTGTCCTTTAATATAGGGCATATGACCCATGATATATGGTCATTTAATATAGGGAATCGTGACCGTGAATAAATTTCATTTAAAATATAGGGGAATAGTGACCATGAAAAGTGTCATTTATATAGGGAATAGTGACCATGATAAGTGGTCCCATTTATTATGGTATAGTGGACCATGAATAGTGTCATTAATAATAGGAATATGACCAATGATATAGTGTCCATTTAATAGGAATGGTGATCATTGATATTGTCATTTAATATAGGAATAGTGACCATGATATAGTGGTGCATTTAATATAGGGAATAGTTAACCATGAATATAGTGTATTTAATATAGTGTATAGTGAACCATTAATATTCTTTGTCATTTAATATAGGGAATAGTGACCATGAATAGTGGTCATTTTTATACAGGATTGCAAACTAAAAATTTCCACTGGGTTAACAAAAACTTTTTTAACTTTACTTTAGCAAGTTAATTTATAATTGTTAAAGAATCGCTCCTTCTCATAGACTGGGGGATTTGTTTCGTAGTAAGAACACTGTAGCAGAAGGGACTGCTTTAAGTGGATATTAACTATTACATTTTCTAAATTTTATACTATAGGGCAACAAGTGTAAAAATAAAGGTCCGGGGGGCTACTCTAGAATGTCCTTAGGTAGGATGTGTTTTTCCTCTGCGCCGTCTCAAAATATCCGAGGATAAATAACTGTATAATACCAACAAATTTACCTACACAATTGTTCTCTACTAGCGCCCAGCCAGATGCACGAAACCCACATGGCACAAAAGCAAACGTATCTGCAAAAAAATTGGAACAGTTTGCCTGGAAAGGGCCCGCCGACACGCATGCTTATTGCCACCATTGCTAGTGAAGGAAACTCCACACTAAATGGGAAAACCATGACTAGACCCAACCTGTCTCCGTCCCCCCACCCGTATCCACCTACCTGACCTCCGCCAACACCTGATTGGAGCCTACAAGGTCTCAGCCTCGTTTGGCCAACTATGATCGGAGGCAAGGTCTGAAAATCTCCCTCCTCATCCGGCACACTTTCAAAATTAGGCAGTGGGTTTCGGGATCTGAGACCCAAATCGCGGCCCTGGAAAGATGCAGTCCAACACTTCAGCTCGACCCTCCAAGCCAGGAGGAGCCAGACGAAATGATCTGGAAAGCAGATCACTCGTCAAAAACCTCAGATTCTTGCCTCCCGTAGGGACTTAGCCCTGCCCAGGCGCTGGCCACCTTTCCTTGCGGCAGGAGCCCGCAGCACGTTTAGAACATAACCGAACGGGCCCACGAATACCAGCTAAAGCCTCCCATCCCTGGCGCAACCCTGGGCCTCTTGATTGCGCGCTGTGACCTTGTGCTATTGCGCGCCTTCTCAATTCACGGGTCAGGGACTGGATTCTCCGCCAGGCCTCACAACCCCGTGCCCTGATCCATGGTAACGCCCTAATCACATCTTCCCGGACTACTCCTTGGAGCTTCAACAGCGGACATAAAAAAAAAATTGCTGCGGCTGGCTTTCTCATCAATGGCCTACCGGCGCCCTCCGTGTTGCAGTGGACGGTAAAAGTCCGATTTTCTGACACAGCTCTAGGAACGCCGGTTCCTGGATAATCTGCTGACAAGGTAAACACTTACCTACCCTACCCCCCGGGAGCCTAGTGGTTCCCAATATACACCTTACCCCTGATGTCACGCCACCCATCTACACTCTCTGTGGATGATGGATGACTCCGCTAAGGTGGGCTGTCCACCCCATCCTGATACCCTCTGCTGACTCAGTTGCTTCTCCTCTCCTCTAGCCGCCTTGAGGGAGCGATTGTGATTAGCCCAACCGATACCCACGACCGACTGAAATAGCCAGATGACGATGTTCATAACCCCCATCCGAGGTCCCAATGGCCACTACTGTCCCCCGACCAAATCCAATTTACTTTTACCACCAGCCCGCCAAAGAGTTCGCCATAAACCCTCTTCCGGACTAACTATCCCAGAATCGACTGCCTAAACACCGCTACTAATGACATAGCATATGTTTTGCCCCCCGATGTGCCTTCTTTGTAACCCCTCAATGTAACTAGGCAAAGGACAACCATATTCTTGACACTATGGATCCCCGCCCATTTATCACAACAGAAAGCGACATTGCCTCGCTTCACCCCCACCATCCCCCACCCCCTGGCCGGATGTCTCCCCAGGCCACAGACATACTCAAGACGAGCTTGGACTGATGGATCCTAACCATCACCAGGACCTGCCAATATGCCTAACCAACTGCACACTGTAAACAGCCCAATGAGCCCGGAATCCCTACTCCCCTGTACTGCCACCTGATCGTGCCCCTAGTTACCGATTAAACTGCCTTATACATGTGTATGTTTGAATTAATGCTCCCCTAAGTACTTTCCTCTCTCTTCGCCCTATCTAATTTCTCCTAATGGCTCTCGCCTTTTAATGTTTTGTACTGCTGTATATATCCTATGATGTACTGCTGATTTATATTTGTATTGTGCTCCCCGTTCATACTGTCTCTTATGTATTGTGTATAATCGCTGATACTCCTCAATGTATTGTGTATAACACTATACTCTCAAATGTTTGTTTATGCACATACTCCTCAATGTATGTGTATATCACATCTACTCCTCAATGTATTGTGTATAATCCGATACTCCTCATGTATTGTGGATACTCGGCTATACTCCTCAATGTATTGTGTATTGATCAACGATCTCTCCTCAAGTATTGTGTATAATCACTATACTCCTCATGTATGGGTGTTCATAAATCACTATAACCCTCAATGTAATTGTGTATAATCACTATACTCCTCAATTGTATGTGTATAATCACTATACTCCCTCCATGTATTGTGTAATATCACTATCTCCTCAATGTATTGTGGTATAAATCACTATACTCCTCAATGTTAATTGTGTATAATCGCTATACTCCTTCAATGAATTGTGTATAATCACTTACTCCCTCTCAATGTATGTGGTATTAATCACATACTCCTCAATGTCTTGTGTATCAAATCACTAGACTCCTCATGTATTTGTTACCGCTATCCTCCTCAATGTATTGGTCTATCACTATACTCCTCAATGTATTGTTTATAATCACTATACTCCTCAATGTATTGTGTAATAATCACTAAACTCCTCACTGTATTGTGTAATAATCACTATACTCCTCAATGTAATTGTGTTAATCACTATACTCCTCAAGTATTGTGTATAATCACGTGATACTCCTCATGTATTGTGTATAATCACTATACTCCTCATTTATGTGTCTAATCACTATACTCCCAATGTATTGTGTATAATCCCTATACTCCTCAATGTATTGTGGTATAATCACTATACTCCTCATGTATTGTGGTAATAATCGCTATACTCCTCACTGTATTGGTGTATAATCCTATAACTCTCAATTATTGTGGCATAATCGCTATACTCTCAATGTATTGTGTATAATCGCTATACTCCCTCATGTATTGTTTATAAATCGCTATACTCTCAATGTAATGGTGTATAATCGCTATCCGTCCTCACTGTAGTGGTGTATAAATCGCTATCCTCCTCGCTGTATTGTGGTATAAGCCCTATACTCCTCAATGTATTGTGTATAATCGCTACTCTCAGTCTTTTGGTATAATCGCTATACTCCTCAAGTACTTGTGTATAATCACTATACTCCGACAATGTAATTTGTATAATCGCTATAACTCATCAATGTATTGGTGTATAATCGCATACGCCTCAAGTTGTGTAATAATCCGCATACTCCGCAATGTTTGTGTATAATCCTATACTCCTCAATTTATGGTGTATAATCACTATACTCCTCAATGTATTGTGTATAATCATTTTTTCTTTCACTATACTCCCAATGTAATGTGTATAATCGCTTAACTCCTCACTGTATTGTTATAGTCACTAATACCCTCAATGTATTGTGTATAATTCGCTATCTCCTCAATGTATTGTTGTAGAATATAATCGCATAAAACTCCTCAATGGTATTGTTATAGATCACTATCTCCTCAAATTAGTGTGTATTCTCACTATACTCCTCAATGTATTGTGTATAATCACATACTCCTCAATGTATTGTGTATAATCACTATACTCCTCAATGTATTGTGTAAAATAATCACTATACTCCTCATGTATTGTGTATAATCACTATACTTCCTCATGTTGGTAAATCACTAGACTCCTCATGTATTGTGTATATCACTATATCCTCAATGTATTGTGTATAATGCTAATAGAACTCCTCAGGTATGTGTATAATCACTATACGCTCCTCAATGTATTGTGGTATAATCACTATACTTCACCTCAATGTATTGTGGATAATACTATACTCCTCAATTTATTGTGTATAATCCTTACTCTCAATGTATTGTGTATAATCACTATACTCTCAATGTATTGTGTATAATCACTATACTCCGCATGTATTGTGTAAATCACTATAACTCCTCAATGGTCTTGGTGTATAATACTATACTCCTCAATGTTTGTGTATAATCACTCTACTCCTCAATGTATTGTGTATCACCTACTCCCTCAAGTATGGTGTATGCTCACTTAACTCCTCAATGTATTGTGTTAATCACGATCCTCTCAATGTATTGTGTATAATTCGCTAATAAACTCCCCAATGTATTGTGTATAATCACTATACTCCCTCAATGTATTGTGTATAATCACTCTACTCCCTCAAAAATGTAATTGATGTAAAAGCCCTATACTCCTCAATGTATTGTGTATAATCACTATACTCCTCCATTCTTTGTGGTATAATCACTATACTCCTCAATGTATTGTGGATAATCACTATACTCCTCAGTATTGGTGTATAATCAATATAAGCTCCTCATGTATTGTGTATAAATCGCTATACCTCTCACATTATTGTGTATAATCGCTACCTTCCTCATGTATGGGATAATCCCTATACTCCTCAATGTAGTGTTTATTCACTTATACTCCTCAATTGTATTTGGTATCATCACTATAACCTCCCAATGTATTTGTTATAATCACTATACTCCTCAATGTATTGTGTTAATCACTATACTCCTTCAATGTATGTGTATAATCACTATACTCCTCAATGTAGTGTGTATAATCACTATACCCTCAATGTATTGGTGTAATAATCCACTAATACTCCTCATTATTGTGGTAGAATCACTATACTCCTCAATGTAATTGTGTAAATCCTATACTCCTCAATGTATTTGTATATCACTATACTTCCTCAATGGAATGTGTATAATCGCTTACTCCTCAATGTATTGTGTATAAGCGCTATACTCTCCATCAATGTATTGGTATAATCACTATACTCCTCAATGTATTGTGTATAATCACTATACTCCTCATGTCTTGTGTTCTAATCGCTAACTCCTCATGTATTGTGTATAAATCAACTATACTCCAATTAATTTGTGTATATCACTATACGCCTCATGTATTGTGGTTAATCACTATACTCCTCAATGTATTGTTTATATCCACTATACAACTCCCTCAATGCTTGTGAAGTTTCTCATTCATCCAGGTCATGGATATCTGTTTTTCATCCATCCAGGTCAAGGTATATCGTAATATTCCGCCATCCAGTCACGGTAATATCTGTAATAGTCCTTCATCAGTCATGGTATAATCTGTTGTTTCAATTAGATCCCTGGACTTGAAAATTTTAGTGTCTCTCAGCTGAAAACCCTTAACCCAAATATAATTTGGCCTACAGAACCATCTCCCCAATCTATTTACACTATGGATGGACTGCCCACAGCACCCACTCCTCATACTCCAGTGTATCCTCCATCCTTATAATCAAACAAACGAGATACTTAATCCTTGGATCAGTCGTCACAGACTGACAATATCTATGTGGTGGCCCTTACAATTGCTCTACTCAATTGTAATAGTCGGAATTTACGACCCCCCACCCTGCTAACCCTGAGACCAGTCCCGAGAGTCGCTTACATTCATCTTCAAAACCCCTCTGCTCACCTTCTTTGCATGGGCCGATTTCAACACCCTAATGAACCCAGTCTCGATAAATCGCCCCACAAGCACCTACACCACCTTCTCCGTCCGCAACCCACCCCCCTTCGAAGCTAATCTCGACCTGGATGGATAGACCATGGAGATTCCTATCCTCATACCACGGAGTCAACCTGTAACACCCATACCGCTCTATCACGATAGACTATACGTATTTGGTTAATAAATCACCGGCATTAAAATTTACAAAACAATCGCCCACCTTCACACTCTCTCCCCTCCATCACTTCACCCATCACACACAACACTATCAACTCCCCCTATAAGACATCCCAAGAGCCTTTTTTATCCCAAACTGAACCCATACTTGGAACTATCACAATCCCCACACAGAACCACAAACCCAGTTGTCCCATAACAGCCCAATGGCCCTCTGCCAAAAACTCTCTCGTATCCTTAGCCACTCGCCACCAAAAATGATCTCAAACTTGACCCATGGGCTCTGCAAGATTCTGAGGCCTCAAACATGAACTCCCCTCCCCACAAACCAAAAACACCTGCTAATCGCCCAATCCTTATACGACAAACTCCTCACGAACAACCCCACAACATGAAGCTTTTTCAACAACAAATGTACTTCGAACACGACTGAACCCCAGTCTGCCAAAGCTCCTCTCAAACGATTAGCCACGGCCCCCCAATCACAACAACCTTCCTACAACTTTTAAGTAGAACCCACACAAGGATTAGACAAACATTACTGATATTTTTTAGACTGGATGACAGAATACTACGACCATATAATACACAACAAACAAACCACATCCTCCCGGCCCCCTAGAGGAATAACCTAAATACGATTGCTCACTAAAAATCCTCCTCTAACCTGAGGCCCATCTCCTTGAAGCGGATATCTCCTTAGCTGAAATTGCCAACTAGCCCGTCACAAATAGCCACAAACAAAAACCCGGCCCCATATGGAATTACCGACCGAGAATATACAGTAAATATGCTCAAGACCCACAAGACTTGGGGTCGTCATAGAACCTCTCCGCTCCTTATCTGGACTATATAAATATTAGCTAAGATTCTGGCCACATACTCAAAGATTCATCACAGCCACCATCATTCACCCCAGACCAAACCTGCTTTAATCCCCGGGAAATCGTGCTCTATCAACATTTCTGTAAAACCCAATCCACCCCCAGTTGATCACGACAATTCAGTAATGAAATTAATGTGCTTTCACTAGATGCATGTAAGGCTTTTTTCATTCCGCTGAATGGCCCCTACTTGGTCTTGTCCTCAATTCTCTCCCCCTCTAAAGAGTAACCAAACAGGGATTCGCCACTATCCCCGTTGTACCTTTTTGCAATTGGCAATATAACCCCTGTCCATCAAAAACTCTGCTCCTCAACCCAAAACTACGGACTCCGATGGAATCCCACATATCGTTCTTAAGCCCTATATGCCGATGATACTGATTCTATATCTCGCAGACCCTGATCTATCTCTCAAAACACCTCATTATATAATATCAGCAATTCGCCCTATTTCCCCTGGATTATATCTCAAACGTGGACAATCTGATCTGCACTTTTCCCTCTTGACCCGAAATATCAAATTTTTCCCCCAATTCACCAGCCCCTAGTCCCCAATAGTTGGACAGTTTTCGAGACTTAGGTATTCAAATTACCAAATTCACAACAAGACATCCACTCCCTTAACCTCACTCGATTCTTGACCTAGTCTGATCTAAATCTGAACTATGGAAAGACCGCCCCTATAAATTATAAGTAGGGAGAATCAACCTAATCAAAATCATCTTATTGCCCAAAATTCTCTATGTCTCCAGCACAGTCCTAGAATTCATCAAATACTTTCTTTACTAAACTACAAGGCCTAATTACTTTCCTCCTCTTGGGTTCCAGACGGTCCAGGGGGGCCTCAAAATCCTACAAGGACTCGCAAGCTGGACTTTTCCTGCTTTATTACCATACCCAGCTAGCCCACTAAAATACTACAAAACTTGTGGCATTCTGGACACTACGGACCCAACTGATTCTCACCCCAAAACCCATCTGACTCTGAAAATTTCTACAAGCCGACCCTCCCCATCAACTTGGGGGCATATTTAATAAAAGAGCGAAAAGTAGCGCAATGTTTTCGCATTCCTTTTCGCATGGGTTTTTCGCGCAACAAATACAGTTAACGCTTTTAATAAGGTAGCGTTGACTTAATGCGAACCGTTTCCTTCCTCCCCCTCCGCTCGTTATCGGCCAAAACCCTTTTCGCCTTACTTCGCAAATGGGTAATTTTAGCGAAAAGGAGCAAAAAGCATAACGCGATTTATAAAGAGCGTCAAGGTGGTTTTTGCGTTAAAAAGAAGCGAGAAGATTTACGCGAGCCCTGAAGGTGGTGAAAAAGTCTTGTTTGAGCAAAAGGCATTCTAATGGGTAATATGCCTTGACAAAAGCGAACGCAGCATTAGAAGGGCGAACGCACATTAAGTGTACTATGTCCTGTAAAACAGCGACACTTAGAAAAGGGGCGATCGTGCATTAGAAATGTATATGCCTTGGAAAATCGAAACGTGCATTAGAAGGCGAACGCACATGAGAAATGCGAACGCACATTGAAGGCGAACCACATTATAATGGACTTGCCTTTTACAGCGAACGCGCTTAGAAAGGCGAACGCACCTTAGAAAGGCGAACGCACATTAGAAATGCGATGCCGCATTAGGAAAGGCGAATGTTCCGTGCAAATAAAATTGTATTCCCTTGAGAAATATTGATAAATAAGAACATGGCCTTGACCTTCTTGGGTAAATGTGAGGTTGCCATTTGGAACTTGACAATCATTTTCCTAGTGGGCTTTTCGGTTTCGAATGGTTTTCACAATGCATCCTCTAATGCGTTAGTTTTTCCGCTGCGATAACTTTTCCTCTTTTTATCGCGCTCGTTCGCCTTTTTCAGCCGGCGAGTGTGTTTTGTTTTTTTTCGCTTATTTTTAATAATAAGCGCGAAACGAAAGCCCCAACGAATCCCCAATGTCGTCTATTTTTTCGCTGCGATTTGCGTGTCGCTATTATTTGGCGAAAAAGACAATCCTTTTTAATATGCCCCTTGGTCTTCCTTAGACTTCCAATCCAACACTCTGCCCTCTGGAGACAACAACCCCCTCCATAACAAATGTTCAAGCCTTGAAGCTAGTTAACCGACCATCAACTTTAGGTCTCTTTAACACAGTGATGTAGTTCCTTGGATTTTGCAAAGCTTTTGATACAGAGTCCCCATAGGCCGACTATGAATACGCTAAGGTCTGTTAGGTCTGGGCGTCAATTTGTACAATGGATAGAAAAATTGAATGAATAGGCATGTCGAGATGTAGTTTGTTTCATGTGGCTTCATCATATGGACTAAAAGTGCTAAGTGGGGGCCACAGCGTTCTGTGTTGGGGCCGCTTCTATTTAATCTATTTATTAGGATTTGGAAGTGGGTATGGTCAGCAAGTTTCTGGTTTTTGCTGACAAAACACAAACTTTGTCGACCATTAAAAACTTCAAGGATGTGGCAAAACGTTGCAAGGGAGATCTAGATAGATTATCACATTGGGCTGCCCTAAGTGCCAGATGAAATTCAATTGATAAATGTAAGGTGAATTCATTTTGGACTTAAAAATCCTTGTGCTACTATATCTATAATTGGCTCTGTGTTAGTGAATCCCTGTTGGAAAGGGAGCTTGGATTTTGGTGGATAACAACTTAAAGGTAGTCAAGCAGTGCCCA
Source organism: Hymenochirus boettgeri (assembly GCA_019447015.1). Classification (NCBI taxonomy): domain Eukaryota; kingdom Metazoa; phylum Chordata; class Amphibia; order Anura; family Pipidae; genus Hymenochirus; species Hymenochirus boettgeri. Next base: position 67,546 of record JAACNH010001335.1, read on the forward strand.
GGTCCGGGCAACAGCCAGAGCCAGCAGGTTTGGTCTTGTATAAAGAGAGGTATGGATTCCAAGGGAGGACAAATGTAATTCTCCCTTTTACAAAGCATTGGTATTGCCTCAGTTGGAATATCAGTGCTAATTTTGGAATCATGTGTACAAAAAGGACATCTTTGAAATGAAAAGGGTTCAAGAGAAGTGCCAACTAAATTAATAAGGGGATTGGGGGAGCTTGAATTCAAGTCGAGACCTAACTCCGAAATTAATATTACGCTGGAAAAAGGCCGCTTGCGTGGGGGATATATTACGTTGTATAAATACATTAAACGGGCCCATACAATAAAACTACTGGGGATTGCTTCACCAATAGAAACATGTGGCAGAGGACACGTGGACATCCCTTAAGACTTGAGAGAAAAAAGATTTAGGGTTCAAGCTCGGGTAAGGGTTTTTCACTGTAGAACGGTAAGGCTATGAACTGTCTTCCAGTGGACGTTGTAATGGCAGTGTTCATTGGTCAGTTTACATAAAAGCTGATTTGAGTTTTCTACAAACAAGGAATGTTACAAGTTATCGTGGTATTGATACATAAAGTAGAGTTGGGAAAGGGTTTGTCACTGTGGAACGGAAGCTATGGAACTGTCTTCCAGTGGACATTGGTTATGGCAGGTTCATTGGTCAGTTTTAAAAAAGCTGGATGAGTTCTACAAACAGACATTTACAGGGTTACTGGTATTGATACATAAAGCTAGAGTTGGGAAAGGGTTTGTCAACGTGAGACACGGAAAGCTACTGGAACGTTGTCTTCCACTGGACAGTTGTTATGGCAGGATCAGTGGTCAGTTTCAAAAAAAAGCGTTGCTGAGTTTCTACAAACAAGCATGTACAAGTTTACTGGGATTGAGACATAAAGTAGAGTTGGGAAAGGGGGTTTGTCATTGTGAGAAACGGTCAAAGCTATGGAACTGGTCTTCCAGTGGACGTTGTTCATGCAGGTTCAATTGATCAGTGTAGATAAAAAGCTGGGATGATTTCTACAAACAAGGAATGTACAGTTCCTGGTATTGGGATACATAAAAGTAGAGTTGGGAAAGGGTTTGTCACTGGAGTAACGGTTAAAGCTATGGAAACTGTCTTCAGGGACGTTGTTTTGGAGGTTCATTGGTCAGTTTTAATAAAAACGTTGGATGAGTTTTCTACAAACAAGGAATGTTTTAAAAGTTATATGGTATTGATCATAAAGTAGATTTGGAAAGGGTTTGTCACTGTGAGAACAGGTAAAGTATGTGATCGGTGCTTCCAGTGAGACGTTGTTATGCCAGGTTCAGTCATTTCAGTTTAATTAAAAAACTGATGGGAGTTTCTCACAAACAAGTGAAGTTACAAGTTACTGGATTGAACCATAAAGTACGGTTGGGGAAAGTGTTTTCCACTGTGAGAACGTAAACGCATATGGAACTGTCTTCCAGTGGACCGTTGTTATGGCACGGTTTCATGGTCAGTTTAATAAAAAGCTGGATGAGTTATCACAAAGAAGGAATGTAAAGTACTGGGTAGTTGATACTAAAGTAGAGTGAAAGGGTTTTTCACGGTGAGAACGGTAAAGCTAGGGAAACTGTTCCAGTGGATGTTGTTTTGGAAGGTTCATTGGGTCAGTTTATTAATAAAAACTGGATGATTTCTGCAAACAAGATTGTTACAAGTTCCTGGGATGATATAAAGTAGGTTTGGAAAGGGTTTTCACTGTGAGAACGGAAAAGCTATGGAACTGTCTCTCACATGGGAGTTGTTATGCAGGATTCATTGGTCAGTTAATCTAAAAAGCTGGATGAGGTTTCACAAACAAGGAATGTTAAACAATTACTGGTTATTGGATACATAACGTAGGTTGGGGAAATGGGTGTTGTCACTGTGAGAACGGTAAAAGCTATGGTAACTGTCTTCACCAGTGGACGGTTGTTATGGAGTGCATTGAGTCAGTTTAAAAAAAGCTGGATGAGTTTCTACAAACAAGGAATGTTAAATCAGTTACTGGTATTGATCAATAAAGTCGAGTTGGGAAAGGTTTTGTCACTGTGAGACGGTAAAGCTATGGACTGTATTCCAGTGGACCGTTGTTATGGCAGGTTCATTGGGTTCTGTAATAAAAAGCCTTGATGTGTTTCTACAAACAAGGAATGTTACAAGTTACTGGGACTGAAGTATTAAGTATAGTTGGGAAAGGGTTTGTCACTGTGAGTAAACGGTAAAGCGATGAACGTCTTCCAGTGGACGTTGTTATGGCAGGGTTCATTGGTCAGTTTAATAAAAAAGCTGGATGGGTTTCCTACCAACAAGGATGTTATCAAGTTACTGGGATGATAACATTAAAGTAGAGTTGGGAAAGGGTTTGTCACTGTGAGAACGGTAAACGCTATGGAACTGGCTTCCAGTGGACGTTGTTATGGCAGGTTTCATGGTTCGTTTAATAAAAACATGGATGAGTTTCTCAAACAGGATGTTACAAGTTTACTGGTATTGAATCAGTAAAGTAGAGTTGGGAAAGGGGTTTGTATGTGAGCACGGTTAAAGCTATGGAACTGTCTTCCGTGGACGTTGGTTATGTGCAGGTTCATTGGTCGTTTATAAAAGCTGGATGATGTTCTACAAACAAGGAAATGTTCAAGTTTACTGGTATGATACATAAGTAGAAGTGATCCAGGAAATTCTCCGTTGCACTTGGAAGTCAGGAAGGAATTTTTTCCCCCCTTCATCATTTGGTGGGGGTTTATTTGCCTTACTCTGGATCAACAGTTAGGCAGGAAATGAGGATATTGCTAGATGGGTTGGACTGGATGGACGTATGTCTTTATTCAACCTCAAATACTATACTATATTATACTATACTATACTATACACTCCCCTCTGCTAAATACTGGATAACCAAAGGAATCACACTCTTTTCAGATCTCATACAAAATAATAAACTGATCCCCTTCCAAGAGCTCAAAGATAAATTTAACCTCCCTAACTCATCCTGGTTCCAATATCTACAGCTACGCTACTGCATCCTAACAGACCTCCAGGGTGATACCATCAATCTATTAACTCACCCTATAATACAAATCCTCAGATCTGGAGAGGAGAAATCTCTAATATCCAAATTGTACGCCTGTCTCTCACACGCCACCTTAGAACCAGACTCCACGGAAATTCTTGGGAAATGGGCAAAATTTATTCACTCTTTAAAAACAGAGGACTGGGAGGACTTGGCTAAAAGCCACCTGCTAGTGTCCCCGTCTGCTCCAAACAAGCTAATGCAATTTTACATATTGCACCAAGCCTACCTCTCCCCACACGTATCTGTCCGTCATACTCTCCTGACTGCCCGAAATGCCATCAAACCCCAGTTAACTTCTGGCATTTACTGTGGAACTGCCCGAATGTAGCCACGTTCTGGTACAAGGTACTACCCTACCTGGTGCCCTTAGACCCCAAGCTATGTGCATTGGGAATCACAGAAACCTACTCATGGAATAAATACGAACTGATATTTGTTCGGGAAGCCCTATTCTATGCAAGGAGGACCATAATACTCTCTGCGATGGCCTCTACTGCCCCCAAACTTGCAGCCTGGAAAAATATGATCTCACAAATGATTCCACTCCTAAGGTTAATCTATATAAGCATGTCTTGCTTTATGTCTTGCAAAATTTGACAGAATATGGTCTCGCTGGGAACTTGATCCCCTTTGAAGCTTAATTGAATATAAATCCTGTTAAATTTTAGCCCCAATACGCCCTGGGATTACCTCCCCCCCCGAGTCCTTATAGGGGGGACTGTAATAATATGAAGGGTATAAATGAGGAATATTCACTCTGTATACACTATAGAGAATCCTAGTCCTTATAGCGGGAACTGTAATAATATGAAGGGTATAAATGAGGAATATTCACTCTGTATACGCTATAGAGAATCCTAGTCCTTATAGCGGGGACTGTAATAATATGAAGGGTGTAAATGAGGAATATTCACTCTGTATACACTATAGAGAATCCTAGTCCTTATAGCAGGGACTGTAATAATATGAAGGGTTTAAATGAGGAATATTCACTCTGTATACACTATAGAGAAACCTAGGGGCATATTTATAAAGGTTCGTTAACTTTTCGCGGCCGTTTTCGCGGCCATTAACGCATGAATCGCGTTTACCGCGATTTATAAAGCCCCGAAAACGGCCGCGAAAAGTTAACGAAGCGTTAACCTTTCGCGCCGATACTTACCCGGTACCGCCGCTTCTATTTATAAAGCGGCGGTACTGGTTTCGCTCGGCTAGTATCGGCTGTTTTACTTCGCCACCTTGAAGGTGGCGAAGTCAGCCGATACTAACCTCCCGTGGCACGGGGAGGGGCAGGGAAAACCGCGGAGGTGTGTCGCACCCTCACCGGGGAGGTACGACGCCCCACCCCGCCAAGCCACCCCCCGCGCAGCGTGGCGACCCACCCCGCACACCGCCGCACGAGCACTTGCCCAGCAGCGCCCTCCCAACGCCGTTCCCGGATGTTGTCGCAGCGGGGTGCAAGTCTCGGAGTAGGGAGCGTAGATAGGTAGCCGTAGAAGTAGGAGGGAGGGGGGGGGGGAATGGGAGGAACCGAGGAGCGGGGATATGGGGAGGTAGTCGTTGTCGGCGATACGGGCCACCCGCAGGCGGCACCCCTAGCCCATGGCGAAGCCCCATGTCCAGAGCCCAACCGCCCCCGGGGCGCGCTAACCGGGGAGGGAGGGTGGGAGGCGGGGTAGTAGCTTGCGGGGGGGAGGGAGCCGACTGGGGGGGGTGGAGGCTCCCTCCAGCGGCGGGCCCTGAGAGGGCCTTTGGGGTTAAGGGGTCCGCAGCTCGAAACTGGGACCCCCTCCCCCGGCCCTTACAAGGCCTTGCGGACCACTGAAAGTGCTTTGGCGGGGGAGATCCGCAGCTCGAAACCGGGAACCCCCAGTGGGTCTCTTAAAGAGCCCCTTGTGCGCTTAGTCTTTCTTCCTCGAGTCCCGGCGGAGACACCGCCTCCGCCGAAGGCCGCCGACCCCCGAGAGGTACCCTGCGGCCGCCAGGGTACCCCCGGCGGCGACGGCGACCCCAACGAGGCCGATGTTGCCGGCGTCGTGATCGACGCGAGTTCTTGGGCTGGCGACACCAACCTCCACTCAGGTCGCGATGCCAGGCAGACTCACTGCGGCAGCCAGTGAGCGATGGCCACCGACGGCCTCCAGCGGAGTCCGATGTGCCAGCCGCTTCTTTCTCTTTCTTCAGCCATTCTACTGCGATGGCATCTGAGTTCGCGGGCGGAAGGAAAGCTCTCTCTTTATATAGGTTTGCCCCAGAAATCCATATCCCGTCTGATTGGTCAATTTTTAATACTGCTTTACATTACCAATTCAGATTTCTGGACAGTTCTGAAATCCCGAGCAGGTGGTCCTTCTCGGGGGTCGGCGGGCCTCGGCGGAGCTGGGTCGCCGTTTGTGACTGGAAAAAGGAAGACTGTCGCCCAAGGGCTTCTTTTAAGCGCCGCACTGGGGGGGGGTGCCCGGTTCACTGCTTGTGGACCCCGCCAAAGCACTTGTCAGTTGCCCCAAGTGGCCCTTGTAAGGGGTCAGGGAGGGGGGGTCCAGGTGTTAGAGTGCGGGACCCCATGAGAGACCCAACATTAATGGCCCTTCTCAGGGAACCCAGATGGAGGGAGGCTCACACCCACCCAGCGGCTACGTCCCCTCCCCGGGCGCGGGGCGGGGCGGGATTGGAGGCGGTTAGCCGGGGAGGGGTGCGACGGAGGTCGGCTGGTGTGCGGACCCCCGCTGCGGCCCTCCCGGCAGCCCTTCTAGCCTCCCGTTCCGAGATTGCCGCGAAGGGGAACGGGTTGGGAGGGGCTGCTGGGAAGTGGCGGCGGCGGCGGGGTGGTCGCCGCTGCCGGCCGCGGGGGGGTGTGGGCGGGGGCGGCGCGGCGGGGGTGGTCGCCGCTGCCGCGCGGGGGGTGGGCGTGTGCCCCGCCCCTAGGTAGCGGATCGTCGGGAGAAGGGATTTTTAGTCCCTTCGCGGCGATACTATATAGTATCGCCGCGAAGGGGCTTAAAATTACCGCAGCACATCGCGGCCGCGATAGGTATCGCGGGAATAGCGCTCGCCGTTATAAATACGGCGATAGCGCTATTTTCGCGGCCGCGATGTGCGGCGGTAATTTTTTTGCGCTAACATCGTTCCTTTATAAATATGCCCCCTAGTCTTTCCCACCGCAAACAAAGCCAAACAAACATCAAACATTTAAGTGCTGTGAATAATTAAATAGGGGAGACAATTCATCAAGTTAAATTCATTGGAATGCCAAATTAAGTCTTTGAGTAAGGAAAAAAAGGATCCAGTCTCCATTGGGGAGAGTTAGGACATTGAAAGGAATAAAAACTCTCGTCTTTGGTTAGACCAAACTGTGTGATGTGCAGACCCATTCCTACCAAGGAGCATGGGAGGATCATCCCTGGGCCATGGGGGTCCCCATCCCTTCTTCACCAATAAGAACATACACTACACACTTTTAGCTAAAAGGCCATGAGTGCAAATAGTGGGGAAAAAATAAATTTGGCATAATCCAACCTCCACAATGGAGAAATAGTAAAATAAGAAAGGACGTTTCATTATCAGGTAAGAACAGTGAGACCATGGAACTGTCTTATGGTGGCAGTAGAGAGTTGAAGCTACAAGTGGGAATTAATTATTAATATTATAAGCTAAATAAGTAGGAATTGTCCATTTTTAATGGCAAATACTATGTACAACAAGTATGGAGTTATTTTTTTATTGATACAGGGTTTTCGCAGGCCATCGCCTCCAAAATGATATTGTCAGACTTACCGGTAATAATCCCCTGGCTGGATTCGATGTTTTTTTTAGACTTTTTATGTGAGACCGGGGTGTCCTAGGATTTTTGGCACATGAAACACTTTTGAATGCCACCTGTAAAGTTTGCGTGGCTTTGTGGGGGAAGTAGGCTTGTTTGTGGAGGTGGGTTGTGGCTTGTGAGATGGGTATAGTGGCTGGCAGGTAACTGGAAGGTGACTGAAAACTGTCTAGTGGACTGAAGGGCTGACTTAGAACTTCTATTGAACTCCCTGCAGGTAACATTTTTGACATGTGCTGGAAACATGTGACTGGTCCGTGTTATTCGTTAACACATAGGTTCATTTATTGGAATTTAAAATCAACGATCCTTGAAATATTCCACCGTCTGCTTTAGGGAGATATGGCTGTGCTGACATCATAGGAAAAAGCAGGAGATAGAGGGGCTGGCGGTTTTTTACAACTACAAAGCGAATTATCAGCCCAGGAAGCAGACAAGATTTTATAGGAAAACAGCAGATGATATTCACCAACAGAGCAAGGAAACGGATCCAACAGATTCACCGATTGGGACTGCAGAGTGCCACATGAAACAGTGGATTCGGGGCTGTAGATAAGACCATCAAACCAAATATTGGCAGTGAGTGAGTGACGCAGTCTGGCGGCCATGTGCAGCAGGAAGTCCTCTCTTCATCCACGACACAAAGCAACAACAGCTGAATCATGAATCAATCCTGTGTGATGCATTCACTCTACAGGGGGACCACAATGCACATTTTGTATTGAAAAACCAGACTATTATCTCTGTATATCGCTCTTTAAAAGAGAACTAAAGTTTTAAAATGTAATGAGGCGGAGTGGCTTTTATAGCCCCTATCTAGAAGATAGCCGTTCACACCCACATGAGAAATTATCGTATGGCCATAATCTAAAATTTTCCCTATGACAATAACAATTTATGATGTCACAGTCAGAGCCAGAGGAACCGGGCAGGTCAGCCAGTAGTTGGGATCTGAGGAAGAGAAGAGAGTAACAAAACCACAATATGTGGAAGGGCCCAGCCCTGGTACAAAGGATAAGGACCTTACTATACTGTAGTGTTACCAAAAGACTATAATTGTTTGGTTGGTGAAGCATGCAAAGGGGCCCCATCATAGTTTGCAGCGGGGCCCCAGTGATTCTAGTTACGCCACTGGAGGGTGGCTGATCATTTTATGTCATTATTGCGGTTCTTGTCCCATACCATAGAACATTGGATTGAGTCACCTGGAAACGTTGCTGTGTTTAGCGCGTAACCCAGTGAGTGATTATTGACTAATTAGTGTCCTGCGGTTAGCTGGATATTCCCCCATTTTTATCTCTGTTCTCTAGGGAATGGGAGATTCTTCCATCTCTTTGGACCTCTGACAGTTCTCCCTGAGATTTACTGTTCATGATTCCGCCCTGACATCACTTCCTTTATTCTCCACGCTGACCCTCTGCCTGGTAATTAACTGCACGGTGGGAACTGTTTTGGAATTTAGGAAAATACATCTGCTCATGGCCATCTAATTAAACCTCATTGGCAGGCTCATAAAATGGGGAATGGGAGTTATACTAGGGATAAATTTATCATGGACACAATCTACCACTCTAAGCACTTCACTGGTGGCTTTGTATAAGCTGGACCTTCTCTATGTGACCTGGACTTACTGGCCAGGTCTTAAGAACTCCGGTCCCTATAAAGTGGCCCCAGAAATGGATGTTTCATATTAATCCTAAATCCATGTAGATTATTCACACAGTATTAGATTGTTTCATGTCTTCAATCGCATGATTAGTCCCAAAGTTCACGGTACGACGGAACGGGGGCGAAGCCAGGGGTGGGGTGGATGCAGAGTCAGGTCGTGTGGCCTTGGCTGGAGGTAGGGCTAGGGGTTGGTAAACTGGGGCAGGGGAGAGTGTGGGCTTTATGGGCGCTGTGCTTGACGGGTGGTGTTTGTATGGGAATTTTTCCCTGCAGTCGGGGCAATGCCTGCACAAATAGGATTCCTGGCAACCCTGCCCCCAACATTCTAAGGGGCGGACCAATAAAAGATTCACAAGTTTGCAGATGCTGTATAATTTATGGCAACCAATCAAATATTGGCTTTTGAGGGTTACTGCAGCTAGATAACATTACTTTTTTTTGCTGCAGATTAAGGGCAGTCCACCCCAAGATATAAAAGCACACACACGTACTGAACGGTCACAGTGCTTAAAAAATGAGTCTCTGCAAAATATCTTCTGTCATTTGCTGTGACGTCGCCCGTCGCAACCCTGACTGTATTGTATACCAAAGGCCATATTTATGAAGGCAATTCATTTTTTATTGATACCATGCCTTTAACAATCATTAGATCAATTACAACGCTATCGTAATCCTACAAGCTATAAAGTCGCGATAGTTACAAGAACGCCCATAGAAAATGCGGTATTTTAATACCTAAGTAGTACCAAGTACATGATGGAATATACAGATATACCATACTGGATGGATAAATATTACAGATATACCATGACCTGGATGAGGATGGAAGATTACAGATATAGACCGACCTGGATGGATGAATATTACAGATATACCATGACCTGGATGAGAATATTACAGATATACCTGACCTGGATGATGAATATAAAGATATACCATGACTGGAGGATGAATATTAAGATATACCATGACTGATGATGAATATTACAGATATACCATGACCGGAGATGATATTACAGATACCGACTGGATGGATGAATATTACAGATATACCATGAACCTGGGATGAATGAAATTACAGATATACCATGACCTGGATGGATGAATATTACAGATTACCATGACCTGGATGGATGAATATTACAGATTACATGACCGGAGGATAAATTTACAGAATAACCATGACCGGATGGATGAATATTGACAGATAGTAGACCATGACCTGGATGGATGAATATTACAGATATACCGTGACCTGGATGAGATGATATTACAGAATACCGACTGGATGGATGAATATTACAGATATACCATGACTGGATGGATGAATATTACAGATATCCATGACCTGGAATGGATGAATATTACAGATATACCATGACCTGGATGGATGAGATATTACAGATATTACCATGACCTGGATGGATGAAATTACAGATATACCATGACCTGGATGAATGAATATTACAGATATACCATGACCTGGATGGATGATATTACAGATATACCATGACCTGGAGGATGAATATTACAGATATACCTGACCGGATGGATGAATATTAAGATATACATGTGACCTGGATGATGAATATTACAGAGATACAATGAACCTGGATGGATGAATATTACAGATATACCATGACCTGGATGGATGGAATATGACAGTATACCATGACCTGGATGGATGAATATACGATACATGACGGATGATGAATATTCAGATTACCATGACCTGGATGAGAATATTACAGATATACCAACCTGGATGGATGAATATTACAGAATACCGTTGACCTGGATGGATGAATATTACAGATAACCATGACCTGGATGAGTGAATGAATATTACAGAATACCATGACCTGGATGAGAAATTACAGATATACCATGACCTGGATGGATGAATTACAGATATTACCATGACCTGGATGGATGATATTACAGATATACCATGACCTGGATGATGAGATATTACAGATATACCATGACCCTGGATGATGAATATTACAGATATACCCGTGACCTGGATGGATGATATTACAGATATACCATGACCTGGTGAATGAATATTACAGATTATACCATGACCTGGATGAATGAATATTACAGATATACCATGACCTGGATGGATGTAATTACAGATATACATGACCTGGATGGATGAATATTACAGATATACCATGACCTGGATGATGAATATTACAGATATACCATGCCTGGATGGATGAATTACAGATATACCATGACCTGGATGATGAATATTACAGATATACCATGACCTGGATGATATGAATATTACAGATATACCATGACCGGATGGATGAATATACAGATATACCATGACCTGGATGGATGAATATTACAGATATACCATGACCTGGATGGAATGAATATTACAGATATACCATGACCTGGGATGGATGAATATTACAGATTTACCATGACCTGGATGATGACTTACAAGATAGGACAATGACCTGGATGGATGAATATTACAGATATACCATGACCTGGATGGATGAATATTACAGATATACCATGACCGGATGGATGTGATATTACAGATATACCATGACCTGGATGGATGGATATTACAGATATACCATGACCTGGATGGATGAATATTACAGATATACATGACCTGGAAAATGAATTAGTACTATACCATGACCTGGGATGGATGAATATTACAGATATACCGACCTGGATGGATGATATTACAGATATACCATGACCTGGATGGATGAATATTACAGTATTTACCATGACTGGATGGAGAATATTACAGATATACCATGACCTGGATGGACTGGATATATACAGATATACCATGTCCTGGATGGATGAATATTACAGATATACCATGACCTGGATGGGATGAATATTACAGATATACCATGACCTGGATGAATGATATATACAGATTATACCATGACCTGGATGAATGAATATTAAAGATATACCATGACCTGAGGGTGAATATTACAGATATACCATGACCTGGATGGATGAATATTACAGATATACCATGACCTGATGGATGGAGAAATTACAGATTACCAGACTGGATGAGAATATTCAATATACCATGACCTGGATGGATTGAATATACAGATATACCATGACCTGGATGAATGAATATATACAGATATAGGACCATGACCTGGATGGATGAATATTACAGATATACCAATGACCTGGATGGATGAATATTACAGGATATACCATGACCTGGATGGATGAAATTACAGATATACCATGACCTGGATGGATGAATATTACAGATATACCATGACCTGGATGGATGAATTTACAGATATACCATGACATGGATGGATGAATATTACAGAATATACCATGACCTGGATGGATGAATGATTACAGATATACCATGACCGGATGGATGAATATTACAGATATACCATGGACCTGGATGATGAATATTACAGATATACCATGACCTGGATGGGATGAATATTACAGATAACCATGACCTGGATGATGAATATTACAGATATACCATGACCTGGATGATGAATATTACAGATATACCATGACCTGGATGGAAATGAATATTACGATATACCATGACCTGATGGATGAATATTACAGATATACCATGACCTGGATGATGAATATTACAGATATACCATGGACCTGGATGGATGAATATACAGATACACAATGACCTGGATGGGATGGATATTACAGATATACCATGACCTGGATGGTATGAATATTACAGATATACCATGACCTGGATGGATGAATATTACAGATATACCATGACCGGATGGATGAATATTACAGATATAACCATGACCTGGATGGATGAATTATACAGATATACCATGACCTGGAATGATGAATATTACAGATATACCATGACCTGAGGAATGGATGAATTTACAGTATACCATGACCTGGATGAATGAATTACAATAGACATGACCTGGATGGAGAAATTACAGATATACCATGACCTGGAAGGTGAGAATATTACAGTATACCATGGACCTGGATGGAAGTGATATTCAGATATCCATGACTGGAGTGAAATGATATTACAGATATACATGACCTGGATGGATGGAAATTACAGATATACCATGACATGGATGGAAATAATTACAGATATACATGACCTGGATGGGATGAATATTACAGATATACCATGACATGATGGAGGAATGAATATTACAGATATACCATGACCTGGATGGATGAATATTACAGATATAAATGGACCTGGATGGATGAATAGTACAAGATATACCATTGACCTGGATGATGAAATTACAGATATACCATGACCTGGATGGATTGATGATATTACAGATATACATGACCGGATGAAAGATACAGACTACATGACCGATGGATGAATATTACAGATATACCAGGACCTGGATAAATGATATTACAGATAGACCATGACCTGATGGAGATATACAAGATATACAGACCTGGATGGATGAATATTACCGATAGTACCATAACCTGGATGAATGGATATTACAGACTATACCATGACCTGGATGGATGGATATTACAGATATACCATGACCTGGATGGATTGAATATTACAGATATACCAGACCTGGATGGATGGAATATGACAGAATATACATGATCTGGAGGGATGAATATACAGATATTACCATGACCTGGATGGATGAATATTACAGATATACCATGACCTGGATGGATGAATATTACAGAATACACATGACCTGGATGGATGAATATTACAGATATACCATGACCTGGATGAATGAATATTACAGATATACCATGACCTGGATGGATGAATATTACAAGATATTACCAGGACCTGGAGTGGATGAATTACAGAATACATGACCTGGAGGATGAAATATTACAGATATAACATGATCCTGGATGGATGAATATTACAGATATACCATGACCTGGATGGATGGATATTACAGATATACCAGACCTGGATGGATGGATATTAAAGATATACCATGACCTGGATGGATTGAATATACAGATATACCATGACCTGGATGAGAATATTACAGATCTACGTGACCTGGATGGTGAATATACAGATATACCTGACCTGGATGGATGAATATTACAGAATACCGTGAACTGGATGGATGAATATACAGATATACAGACCTGGATGGAGGAATATTACAGATATACCATGACCTGGATGAATGAATATTACAGATAACCATGACCTGGATGGATGAATATGACAGATATACCATGACTGGATGGATGAATATTACAGATATACCATGACCGGAATGAATGAATATTACAGATATACCAGACCTGGAGGAATGAATATTACAGATATACCATGACCTGGATGGATGAATATTACAGATATATACCAGGACTGGATGGATGAATATGTACAGATATACCATGACCTGGATGGGATGAATATTACAGATATACATGACCTGGATGGATGATATTCACGATATACCATGACTGGATGGATGAATATTACAGATAGACCATGACCTGGATGGATGATATTACAGTATACCATGGACCTGGATGATGAATATTAAGATATACCTGACCTGGATGGATGAATATACAGAATACCATGGACTGGATGATGATATTAAGATTACCATGACCTGGAGGTGATAGTACAGATATACCATGACCGGATGGATGAATATTACAGATATACCGACCTGGACTGGATGATTATTACAGATATACCATGACTGGATGGGATGAATATTAACAGATATACCATGACCTGGAGGATTGCATATTACAGATATACCATACCTGGATGAATGGATATTACAGTATCTATACCATGACCTGGATGAATGAATAAGTAGACCGACCTGGATGGATGGATTTTACAGATATACAATGACCTGGGTGAATGAATATTACAGATATACCATGACCTGGATGAATGAATATTACAGATGACCATGACCTGGATGGATGGATATTACAGATATACAATAACCTGGATGGATGGATATTACAGATATACCATGACCTGGATGGATGGATATTTACAGATATACCATGACCTGGATGGATGAATATTACAGATATACCATGACCTGGATGGATGAATATACAGATAGACCATGACTGGAGGATGAATATTACAGATATGGGACCATGACCTCTTGGATGGATGATATTACAGATATACCATGAACTGGAGGATGAATATTACAGATATACCATGACCTGGATGGATGAATATTACAGATATCCATGACCTGGATGATGATATACAGAATACCATGACCTGGATGAATGAATATTACACATTATACCATGACCTGGATGATGACCTATTACAGATATACCATAGACCTGGATGATGAAATTACAGATAGACCATGACCTGGATGAGAATTACAGAAATAGACCGGACTGGATGAAATATACAGATTACCATGACCTGGATGAATGAAATTACAGATACCATGACCGTGGATGATAATATTACAGATATACCATGACCTGGATGGATGATATACAGATTACCATGACCTGGATGGATGATATTCAGATATACCATGACCGATGGATGAATAAATTACAGAATACATGACCTGGATGGATGAATATTACAGAATTATTAACCATGACCTGGATGAATGATAAATATACAGATATACCATGACCTGGAGGATGAATATTACAGATATACATGACCTGGATGAATGAATATTACAGATATACCATGACCTGGATGATGAATAATACGATATACATACACTATAGAGAATCCTAGACCTTACAGCAGGGACTGTTATAATACGAAGGGTATAAATGAGGAATATTCACTCTGTATTCACTATAGAGAATCCTAGTCCTTATAGTAGGGACTGTAATAATATGAATAGTATAAATGAGGAATATTCACTCTGTATTCACTATAGAGAATCCTAGTCCTTATAGAAGGGACTGTAATAATATGAATGGTATAAATGAGGAATATTCACTCTGTATACACTATA